>JAHTLZ010000030.1:2974730-2997687 GCA_023846285.1 Phrynocephalus versicolor | reverse complement strand
TCGTGGTCGTTACTTGCATCGCGCGATCGCGCGCGATGCCAAGCGGCACAGAAAAAAAGTTTTTAAAAGTTAAAAAACCCGGTTCCCGGCCAAAAAGCAGGCGGAAATATGCCTGCCGTGCCTCAGGGCACCTACCAGAGGGGTGGTTTCTGGAGGTCCCCGCCCGGCCTCCCCCCTCCTCCGTCCTGGGATGCTCTGGTGGTGGGACTCGCCCGCTGCAAAAAGCCCAGTCTCGCCGCCGGCTGCCAAAGCGCAAGCAAGCGGCACGGGCGGCACAGGAAAAAACTTTTTAAAACTCTCCCGGGTCTCCCCCCCACCCATTCCCGGGCCAAAAAGCAGGCGAAAAATGCCTGCTTGACTAAGGGCGCACGGCACCTACCGGAGGGGGGGTTTCTGGTCTGGAGGGGGGGTCCCGGCCTCCCCCCCTCCGTCCTGGGATGCTCTGGTCTGGTGGGACTCGCTGCAGGCTCGCCCGCCGCAAAAAGCCCAGTCTCGCCGCCGGCCGCCAAAGCGCAAGCAAGTGGCACGGGCGGCACAGGAAAAAACTTTTTAAAACTCTCCCGGGTCTCCCCCCCACCCATTCCCGGGCCAAAAAGCAGGCGGAAAATGCCTGCTTGACTAAGGGCGCACGGCACCTACCGGAGGGGGGTTTCTGGAGGGGTGGTCCCGCCTCCCCCCCATCCTGGGCAGCCGGACTCGAGTTGCCATGCCATGCGGTGCGGGCGGGGGATCCAAAATGGGGCGGCGAACGCAATATTGTTTTTGAAATCGTGGTCCAAAAACACACAAGCACAACAGAAACATGCGGAAATTTATAAACTTCCAGATTTTTCACAGTAGCAGTGGGTTTTTTCTTGCAACAAAATGTCTCTCCTCTCCTCCTCTGTCCTCCATTGATTTTATTTTATTTTATTTTATTTACACCTGCGCAGTGGGCAATGATAGGCTGGCCCAGTGGCCTGGCCAGCCCTGTGGGAGGGGACGACCATGCAAATTTTTGGAGCCATCTCACCAATCGCATGGCCACTTGGCCACTGAGACTTCTGGGATGTGCCAAAAAGCCCCCTAAAACCTGCCCTAGCCCCCTAACCCCCTAACCCTAATCCTTGACTCCTTACCCATATGTCACAGACTGTCTTCTTAGTGGGTCAGAGAGGCACCCAGAGGTGCAACCCAATAGCCCACCGTAACCTTACCCGTCATTAGCCTAACCCTAGCCCTTGGACTAAACCCACCTTAGCCCATAGCCAGATGTACTTGCATTGCACTACACACGCAAGTACGATTCCCTTCTTTGTGGGACATGGCAGGTGCGACACACTCCTTGGTGGTTCGTACCAGAGGACCAGGTGCTTGAGCTGGTCTCACTGCCTGCAAATGGTATGCATGCCATATATGGTTATGCATGCCATTTTGCAGCAGCAGCAGGTGAGGAGGGGAGACCCCCATGTTGAGGGGTCTCTTGGAGCCTGCTGCTGCTGTCCCTTCCTAGTGGGTGAGGATAGGAGGCACCCACGGGTGCCTCCAGGAGCCCACTTTCCCTTTATAGCGGGCCGGCGGAGGCACCCACCCCACAGAGGTGCCTCCAGGAGCCCGCTACCCCCCCAAAAAAACCAGTACTAACGACAACGAAAAAATGAAAAAACGAACCGACTAATTTTTGCGAATTTTCGCGAAAAACAGAAACGAGCCGACACGGGCTGCCTCCGACACACGACAACTCGAAAACGTCATTTTCCCGAGTTGTGCCCATCTCTAGATATATATAGCTGCACAATGAAGCAGATTTTTTAAAATGACAGATACCTGCAGGCTTGGTAAAACACTACACAAATTTAAATGAGATAAACTTCTACAAGAGCATATTTACAATTGAAACACAAAGCAATAATGTCTACTAGCTTGCTGGCACTACAGATGGGAAACTGTAATAATTATGGAGATTATTGTGATAATTGGATGGTATTATTTCCTTTGTTGTTTTTCCTTTAATTATTTAGCACGCCAATGATTAGAATAGCACAAAGGAAAAGAATTCCATGACAAGGGGCTTAAAATCTACACAGAGGAGAGGAAACAATGAGAAAAGGATAAACAAGGGAACAAATGGGTAATGTCAAATCCATCTTTCCTGCAGGGACAATGGCTTCTTAATCAATGAAACAGGAATGGAGGCATCTCCAAATCTTCTCTTATCTTTAGTCACCTGAAAGCTCTGAAAACATTATCTAGGAGACCGAAGGATACTCCAGAGTATAGCTTGGAAATAATATTTGTTTGTTTGTTTAGGATTGCAAGACCCTGAAAAGTTTTATCAGCATGGTCACTGGGGATAATAGCTAAGAGTGCAAGAGAGAAAGGGAGTTTCTTGCAAACAAAGACCTTCAGATAGCTAAGGGTGGTGGGGTAGGAAGGGTGAAAGTTTCAATCAGACCTGGGCCCAAATATAGGAACAGAAGGATCAAATCGGAGCAAGAGAACAAATGAGTTACTATATTTCTTTATAAAATAAATAACAATAACAATGTATGGTCCACAATAACCATTGTCCAGTCCATTCTGATTTATGGCAGCTTTTTTTCAGGATTTTCTAGGTATAGCAAGTGATTTATCATTCCCTTCTTCTTGGGACCCTGCAGCTTGGCCATGCTGCACACAATAGCTGTTCTAGAAGGCACAGTGGGGAATCAAATTCCCAACCTCTGGCTTTGCAGCCAGATACCTAACTAACTGAGCTGCTTAGATGCCCTAAGCACATCCAATCTTGCTTGATTTTGGAAGCTAAGCAGGGTCGGCCCTGGTTAGTACTTGGATGGGAGACCACCAAGGAATACCAGGTGCTGTAGGCGCCTGGAGTAGGAACTGGCAAGCCACTCCAGTACTCCTGCCAAGAAAACTCTATGGACATGGGGTCACGAAAAGTCGATCACGACTGTAACGACACAACACACACACACCAAACTAACTGAGCTAATAAAATAAACAAAAAGGCCTAAATTAACTTTAGTACATGAATCTATTCACACCATGGAATTTTGAGTTGGGGGCAGGGACCCTTCCGCTCCCTGCTCTAGGCTCTACTCTGCAATATTTTTTAAATGTTGACACCAATACTTATCTCCAAAGAATTATTCAATAAAATGTGAATGTTGTATATCATATGTAGTGGATCCAGATAATAAATTATTTCTCCTTTGGTCTCTACCAGGGCTGGTCCTACCATTAGTGACGCCTCAGGCAGCAAATGCTGGGTGCCATCTGTGGCACTTCCTCCCGCCCTCCATTTTTCCTAGGCTTCTGGCCTTTCCTTTCTAAGAGAGAGATAGTGACACATAATCTTACCTGCACTTCTTAATCTAGCCTGTGGGCCTGCTGTGTTGGAGGATGCTGTCTCATTGCCCGTAAAGTTCAACAGCTAGTCCATTCAACTTCTGTACTTGGAATAGATGGAGGACCATGTTGTTGTTTGTCTCAGATACTAAGGTGTATTGGACTGTTTCTGCATTCTACCTTAGGAGGATAAGACAATAAGAGCACAGAGGTATAAGATGGAGAATGGGTTAAACTAATGAGAATATAAAGCAGGAGCAGCTTATGGACCTGTAACTTGCCCCAAAATTTCAGTTTGAAACACTCACTGCCATAGCTGTAAGGCTCTCCTAATGTAAAGAATGCTTATGTTAAGCATGCAGAAGACTTTAATAATGGATGTTGATACAAATCAAATTTCAGGGTATGTAGCGATGGCAGCAAAATATGAAAAATTAAACATAATAACAGAAGAGTCTACCATACAGAGAGGATGTTCTGAAAAAACTCTGTTTGTATCAGTTTTCAGAAAGCTAGAAGGAAAGGAGGCTGGCATACCTCCATAGGCAAAGTGGTCCACAATGTCATGGCCACGAACAAGGAGACCCAGTTCCTATTCACAGTTCCTGGGAGCAATGGGTGGCACAGGCAGAAGATCTTAGGGAGAAATGCTCTGACACTTAACAAGGTCCCATGGTATTAAGATCTTTACATGTCATCATTAATATCTTGAATTTGGCATAGAAGCATACAGGAAGCTAATGCGAGTGACCCAGGATCTGGCAAAAGTGATCATACCCAGCTTGCTGGGGGGGGGGGAGGGCAATGTGTAGCTTGCACACTGTAATTAAAATTGTAAACCGCCCAGAGACTACTTGTAGTGGTATGGGGCGGTATATAAGCAGAACACTTTGCTTTTGCTTTACCTCAAGGTTCCCAAAACCAACCTATCTGCTACAGATATGAACCTGTTGCAGCTTCTGTATCATCTTCAAGTTTATGTCGAGAACATTGTTGTTGTCACCTTTCATGATTACCCAGATATGAACTAGTGCTTCTAGGGATGTCATGTCTACATAGGATGCCAGTTGTACAATGTACTTCATCTGGGAAAAAGGCAGACCTGGCCATGGCAGAAATTTATTTCTCCATGGAAAAGGCATGGTCAAGAAGCACATCCAGATTGCAGACCTGGTCCTTTGGGAGAATACAATCTATCCATTCCAAGCAAGGTGACACCTAAATGGTCAAATATATCTCCAAAGAACAAGATGTTTTTAGGATTCAATTTTTAAGCCTGTTAGTGCTCATCCAGCCCATAATCAAGGCCAACAACCATTTCAGGATCTGTAGAACTTCCACTGCTGAAGAAATAAATGAGAGAGTTGTATGTCATACTGATGACACCAAAATCCAGATCTCCAAATGAACTCCTCCAGAGCTATAGATGTTAAAAAGCACTGGGGAAACGATTGACCCCAGGGTCAGCAAAGAACTAATATACCAGTCCCCAGACTCAGTATTCTGTCCAGAAGGATACCATGGTTAATGATAGCAAAGGCAGCTGAGAGATCCAGGAGAACCAAGTTACATTCCCTGGTAAACCTTTCTTATAACAAGCACGATCAAAACTGTCTCCATCCCATGATGTGGTCTAAACCTTGAATGAAATGGAGTGGGACTCGTGGTGTCCTCCAAGCATGCCTGCAGCTGGTTCATATGCTCCTCAACCAGTTTGCCCGTGACCAGAAGACTAGTGACAGATCCATAGTTGTTTAAATCATCTGTTGCTAAGGTGGGTTTCTAAAGAATGGGGCAAATAATTGTTTCTTTCAAATGAGAGGGCATATAATATATTCCTCTTTTACAGGCTTACTTCCTTGGCAGATTGAGAAGCCAGCAGGAACATTGTTTTAAATGAGAGGTGGTGGCTTTACAATATACAAGTGTCTTGACCACAACAACAGGTGTTGCGGACTGGAATTGATCCAATCCAATTGGTCAATAGTTTTGAACAATTTGTAACCACTCATGCAGTATGATCTTCCAGGGCATGACAATATGATAGATTTAACAAGTTTATCAAGACTTTGTTGTCTCTTTTTTGTGTATTCTGAGTAAATTATACCTTGCTTTAATCCCAAATAGTGTGGGCCTGATTTTAAACATAGACTAAATAGGTCCAATATTTCAAGAATGTGAAATGGAAACTATTTATTGCCTCTGTTCTATTATCTTATGACTAATATATTTCTGTGTTACGAAGCCTCTGAGAATGTATTTTAATCTAAGCAGTTAAGAACAATGTGGTGCTGTTTTCAAAGATACTGCATATTTGACATACAGTATCTGTTTTATTACCTATGTATATGTTGTCAAACACATCCAGAAACTGGCAGTTTTTTACATCATCTCTTCCCTTTTTCATCTGATGCACAATTGAGAATTTTCCCATTCTTTACATGGAAAGAGTCTGATTAAAATAGACAGCTGTGGTCAGGATTATTGTGCTATCTGATGATTTATTATACTGCCACCAGCAATGCCTGGGAGCAGCAATCCATTTGCACTTGTATAAGATACAAAGTGCATTTTGCAGAATGTTTATAAGCCAAAGGGCTGAGTGGTCTGGAACTAAATAGAACACAACACACACATGCGTTCTACAGAGTGGATTTTAATGGAAGATCTCAATTTTCATTTAGCATAAAGCCAGTCATCAAAAAGCATATTGTCTCTAAGCACTTGGAATCAGAGAAAGAGGGTCATGAATAGATGCCCTTTGATGGGCATGCATTCTCTGTGAAAGAAAAGAAATGTCTTCCTTCAGATAAAACCAAACAAACCCTTCTTTAGAATTATTACTGCTGTCCTTATTTAATGTACAATATTAACAAACTTTAAAGAGTACAAGAGGACAGTATTGGCACAGAGATGCTGGCTTCCAGTCACAGCCCCACCAGTTTGTATAAATATTTGATTTGATTCATCATTTTATTTAAAAATTCAACGCATGTAAATTCTACAAGTTTGAATCTCACTGATTCATATTAATTAATACTGTACGGATCAACTATAAACCCATTCTTGCTCCAAGTACCCAAAATGTTTTGCTGATGAGATGGATAGACAGACAGATTGGTAAATAAATCTATAGATCTGCCATCACTAGGTGTAAAGCGCAATAATGTATTGGGATACTTCTTATCCCTTTTGTTCTCCGCCTGGAGTTCTTTCAGGAAGATGGGCAGTATAAAAACAAACAAAGAAACAAACAAACAAATAAATTAAATAAATAAATAAATAACATTCTGATTATTTTGTGGAAAACCTGCAAAAACAGGTATTTTACAATATGTTAAAAAAGTTGGGGTGGGTGGGTAAAAAAGAAAGCAGCGCCTAACATAGATCACTTGCTACTGAGTTTATGCTATATTGAAAATACAGTGGTACCTTGTATAAAGGAATTAATTCATTCCAAATGAAATTATGTTAAGCAAATTTTCCTTTATACAAATTCCCATAGGAATGCATTGAAAATGGAGTGATCCCATTTTTATGTTGTATGGGTTCTCCCATAGGTGATTATGTTAAGCAAATTTCCCCTATCTCTGAAATGTTTTATGTTGTACAAATTTTATGTTATACAAGCTGTTTGTTATACAAGGGTCCACTGTATATGATCCCAAAGTAAAAGAGGTGATGACTTTATTTAGACCACAAAAAAGTCAAGGATTGAATGCTTGATGTTTTAGTGGTTTAAATAAAGGTATCACCTCTTCTACATATGGACTTTGTAAAAGATCACACAGCTATCTCTGATGTTGTTTTTTTAAAATACGTGTTTCATCCAGCACAATCTATTGCAGAGAAAATCAACCTATGCTTCTCAGGATGTTGCCATCTTCCTTTATCATTTCTTGTGCTATCAGAGCATGATGAGAGTAGCAATTCAGAAATATCTGGAGGACCAAAGGTTTCCTGTCATTAATCTGTTTGGTCTATATCTTTCAAAGATCCATAGGAGACATACTGTAGTAGTGGGAGTCACCTGCTGGCCTGAATCCTATCACTGTTCCTATAAGGTTTGTGGAGCTTACCATGGCTAAGTGAAGCTAATCAATGGGTCCACCATTTTTAGATCTCTTTAATCCAAATGCAACTACCCCTCCACCTATTAAATTCTACTTCAGACATTTTAATCTGTATAGTGTAAATGAAGGAAGTAACATGGGCCTTTATAAGGAGCAGAAAGTTTTCATCAGTAGCCTTGGGATTAAAATATATACAGGAAAACAGAACAGAATAATAAGCCAGAACAATGACATTTAGACTAGAATAGACTAGAATAATAACCCAATGGGGTTATAATGGAATGCCAGTCCTGACATTGTAGGAGAGAATGTCACAGAATATCAACTAATTTGCTTCTGACCTGTGGTGGTGACCTTTGATGGGATTTCTCACAACAGGTATGTGAAATGTTCAAGGGGTAGTTTATCATTGCCAGTGCCACCACTGCTATCTCTGACCTAGACCAGCACTCTATTGTTAAATGACAATGGCTTTCAGGTCTAAGAAGTGCGAAGATTATAACTCTGAGGTTGTAGAACAGCTTCCCAAAGAATAAGTCCATAGGAGTCCATACCTGGTGGCATCTAAAAGAGTCTGAAATGAAGGTCAGGGCATGAGCTGATGACAGTGGTGATTTTTGACTGTCGGAAGACTTGCTGGGCTTTATTGGGTTTTTCACTTTTTCCTTATTTTAGTTCTGAGTTTAAGAATGGAAGTGCTGGTGCAGAAATTATAAAAAAAATGGTAAGTACTGGTAACTCAACTAACTCTATAATGCGTGTGTTGTGTCATTACAGTCGTGACCGACTCCTTGTGATTCCATGTCCATGGAGTTTTCTTGGCAGGAATACTGGAGTGGCTTGCCAGTTCCTACTCCACAACTCTATAATACAGGAGATCAAATTAAAGGGAAAAAATAGCCAATATGCTTTGAGCATGGTTGCAGAAATTTATTTCCACTATGCGTGATCAACATCTAATTTAGATCATGAAAAATTATGATGCTAATGATAATAACAATGATGGCTTTGAGGAACCATCCTACACATCTCCCTATTCAGTGATTTTCGCCCAAGTGAGGATGGGATGTCATCCTTATTTTTGTTCAGAGCATCTTGTTTCATAAGGTTATCAGACAGAATGACTGTATGGCACTTGGAACATCCACAAGTGTGTCAGTAAAGGTATGAATGATGATTGGCACAGAAATCATCTATTACAATAATTTGTATATTCTATCATGTCATGACTGTGATCATAATGAAATACAGTACGTTGAAGAGCTGTTCTGTCAATGTCATATTCAGCTGAGAGTTTTTATAATCAACCAAGGGGATCAAGTAAACAACAATGAATGTTAATGGTTTTTATTCCAATATACCACAGGTTGCATTGCAGTAAGTAATCTAAAAACATGAGTTGTTCTTTAGATATATAAGAAAGGAATTTAAGCCTTGATTACTAGGAGCCAAGAAATGTATGGCTTTGCTGTTCATAGAGTCATTAGGTTGTTACAGGAGAAGTTAGTTGGAGAACTAGAGTCATTAGGTTGTTACAGGAGAAGTTAGTTGGAGAACTAGCAAGCAGACCACATATACAGTACACGATAATGGATAACTACACAGGGCCCAAAGCAAAGTTGTCTGAGAGGACCTTCTTTCCTTCTACTCTGATACTACTCTAAGGGTATTACAGGACTCACAACAATTTAGATTGTTTTTCTAGCCTTCATATCTGCATGGAATTTGTCATTTGGGTGCTTTAAGATTGTTCAACCAACTTGAGCAGCTCCATATCTGCAGGAAAAGGACTCACTGCAAACACTCAGATTGTTTGGAGATATGGTTGTGTGGGTATCTAGTTGCATGCATATCTTTTCCAGCACTGATGGAGTTATTTGTATGTGTGTAGGACCACATCTGTATTTAGAGATGGTTTACAAGAAACTCTGTTTTGAACAATGAAATACATGGGTCAGAAAAAAATCACAAGCCAGGCAGTATAGGAAATTAAATTATAAATATTTAAATGTTCATGTCATACACCTATTGATTTCCATAAATTCAGAATCTGTCCAATGTTGTACTACTTTTTACAATTACAGCAGTTAGATACTGCTGCAGTGATTTCATCCTAGGAAATACTAAGATCTATAATTTGGTAAGGACTTCCAAATGGTCTCCTGGAAAGCCCCCATGTTGTACTTTAGCAGAATGCATTGGAGGTCTTAATCCAGGAACCTTTAAGTAGCTCACCAACTCACAAAGCCTGAGAGTCTGTAGAATGCACCCACCACTGTTAGAATAGTATTTGCTATGCCTTCTGATCTCATCTGGGCATCCCTGGCAGCTTGGTGCCTCAGACCACCTGTGTCAAAGGTCTGCCCAGTTGCTATCTCTTTTTGACATCTGTGGCAGAAAACTTTGGAAATGGCTCTCCCCACTCTAACAGGAAAATATAATAAAAATTAACTCAATAATTATTACTGTTTTTTTCATGACACCTATGGCAGCAGCTTCAGGCAACTGTCTGTGGGTCAGGTGAGATACCGAGCCGGGGAGGGGGGGGGGAGACACTTAACTTGTTTTCAGTTCAGTGATAGGATTTCTGTCGAGATGGAAGCCTGAGCAACCAGACACCTCTACTTTTTGTTTGTTTGTTTGTTTACAACCTTCCTTTCTCTTTAAAAAGGACAGTGAGTATACAATATTAAAAGAATGAATATAATACTGAAAACATATGAAACAGCAAAACACATTCAGTGCAGTAAGATATGACATTTTAAGAAACCCACCCAGCAGCCATTCACTCAGAGAAAGCTTGCATAAAGGGAGATGCATTCATTCAGAGAAGGCTTGCCTAGAGGGAGAAAAGCAAAGACCTTTCTCTTCAGGCAAGCTTTCTGAATGATGGACTACCTATCATGTGTCTTTCATATGAATCTATAGGATCACATGGACTTTGTGTTTACAGTATAACCACTTATAACAGGGGTGCCCAAACTTTTTGTAAGGAGGGCCAGATTTTGTGGCTGAGAATGTGTCAGGGGCCGGTTGCTCCCCAACCCTGCCACCCCACTGCAAGCCCCACCCACTGACCCATAAGCCCCACCCACTGACCCCTTACAACCCCACCCACAGGAAGGAAGGTGGGGACCAAGGGAGGAAGGGAGGAAGGTGGAAACCAAGACAGGAAGGAAGAAAGGTGGGGAACAAGGGAGGGAGGGAGGGAGGGAGGAAGGGAGGTGGGGACCAAAGGAAGCACAGGGAGCCGTGGCCACAGGTCGCCCCTTGGAAGAGGCGATCTGTACAACCTTGCACTCCCCCAAGCTCCTTGGCGGTGGCGACAGCTTGCCTGCCAGCCCACCCCAAAGCTCCTTGGCGGTGGCAGAGGCCCGCTGGCCTGCCCACCCCCACACATTCCCCTGCAGTGCCGGTGGCAGCAGACCGCCCGTCCGCCTGTCCACCCAAGCTTCCCAGTGGTGTCAGTGTTGGCAGAAGATTTTATATATATTTTTTAAAAAAAACATGGGGCGAAGGGGGGGAGGGGGGCCCAGCCAGCCGCGGGCCACTCAGAATGGCCTGACGGGCCAGATTTGGCCCCCGGGCCAGACTTTGGGCAGGCCTGACTTATAACCTTGTGTGATTACCTTGACACTATGTTTTCGATGTTAGCTTCCATCACTCATAACTTTACATGGAATTTTACTCTTAACTGCTCACATTCTCTTGTACCTTTAATGTATTGATGTATTTTCATGCTGTAAGATGTTCCTCATTTCCCTATTCTCAATACTTGAACATGTCTTAATTGTACTGGACAGTATATTATCCCTCATTACTTTTTCCAAGGAGAAAGGTGGGTAAAAATACTCCAAAATAAAATAAATAATAAATACTACCCACTTGTATTATATAGCTTTGTTGTTACATATTTGGTTAGTTATGTGCCATCAAGTTGGAAGTGACTTACAACAACCCCAATAGGGCTTTCACAGCAAGTGAGACATTTAAAGAGTAATTTTACCCGTTCCACTCCGCCAGTGAGTTTCCATGGTATTTCAACCCAGTCCATCACTTTGTTTACTACACCACACTGGGAACATGTTGCATATTTAGTTATATAAAATTATGTCTCATTCTATACACAACATGAACATAATGGAACAGCAGTGATTTCTGGATGCTGATGTTCAATATAGCTGCACTGGCAGTCTGGTTTTGGATTTAGATTGTGTTATTGCTAAGAATATGAACAGATGGCTAGGCAATGGGAACACATTTTCATAAATGCAGTGCTGATGGCTTGTTGCCTCGAGGTAGTAATTTCACTTTATATACTGCAGATTAAAAGGATCACTCTGTGAGTGTTCTTATAGCATCTATCCTCTTCTGATCACTATGCGATTTGGGAACATTGCCCTTGATTAATTAATGTCTCACTCTTCCAATATTTCATTGATTAATTAATGTCTCGCTCTTCCAGTATTTCATTTATTCTCCATTCCTTTTAAGTTGAAAAGCTGAGTGATAAGGCTGCTTGGGAACCTTTCACATATCAATATATGATTGATTATATAGTAACAATGGTGTGCCATAAAGTCAATTCCAGTTTATGATGACCCCTTCCAGGGATGTTTTTCAGTAAAGAGTACTCAGTATTGATTTACCATTTCCTTCTTCTAGGGTTGACTTGGGACTGTGCATCTTGCCCAAGACCGCACAGATTGATACCAGTATTAAAAAGCTTAATGTGGGTTACTTCACTATCAAGTTGAAATACTAAAACCCATGTAGGATTGAATTAACCTTAGAAACAAGGTAGCATTGACTTGCCTTCTTTAGATGTATTTAAAAAGCCCAATTGCTACAGAAAGTTTAGTGGCAGTGTCAAACATTATAACTGTTTTCCAGGTAAACAAGGTCTGTGTTGGTACACTCTTGTGCTTTTAAAGAGAATCATACTTCCTAAAGGCTTTGAGAAGCATAATTCCTGTTGAAACGAGACATACTGCCTTTGCATATCACGCTAATGTGAAAAAGCTGTGACTTTGCTGCTGTTGGGATTGGATTTTTTTTTTAAAAAATCATTTAAAATGGCATTCAGATCTGATCCAACAATTGGGCAGAATAAGGGTGAAATTAGGTGGTTCAGTTATCCTAGCCTGGATCAGGTCAGGCTAAAAATGGTGGCTCTGAGATGTGCTATGCTATTTGAAGTAATTTTTGAACAGCGGCGTAGCAAGGGTTTGGAGCGCCTGGGAACAAAGTCCATTTTTGCGCCCCTTCTGCCCCCCAACCACATCACACTCACCCAGAAAGGGGGGGCTCCTGTGTGCGTGGCATGTGTGGCATGTGTGCGTGTGTGCGCATGCACACACGTGGTAGTGCATGCACCTTACACCTCTCCCATGGTGGGCCTGGAGCAAGGCAAGGAAGAGGAGGAGGAGGAGGAGGGTGCTGTGGTCACTGCGCTCTGCGCACACCTGCCTGTCTGCCTGCTTGCCGCTCACCTGATGTGCGGTGGTGGAGGTGCTGGAGAGGGTCCTGTCGCCAAGCCTTAACTGGGGTAAAGGAGGACTTCTGGCGGGAGGGCACACAGCTTCCTCCTCCTGCTTCCCCTCCAGGCGCACCCAGATTGCTGAGCACATGGGGCAAATGCACCCTTTCGCCTCCCCAGATACGCCCTTGTTCTTGAATCCACATGCAAGGATCAACCACAATGCAACTCAAGCAACCTTGTTTGGCATGATCTGCCAATCTTTCTCTTTAAAGAGAAAGACCTTCTCTGTGCTCTGCCTTAGCTTCTTAATGATCCTGAGACATGGGACACTTCCTTTTTGCTCACATGTGGAGAAAAAGGGAGAGGAAGTATTCTATTTCTTCTTAATTATTGCTAACTGTTATAGTTTTTAAAAAAAAGCCCTTTCAAAGTGTTGCTGTTGTATCAGCAAAAAATTTAAAAAATGCAACATTTCCCCACTCTTCCCCCTCTCTTTCTCTCCGAAGGACACTGGCCAGAAAACTCTTTCTTCCAATATTATTAAGTGGCTCAAGCAAAGGGACAGCCAGGCAGCCACTTTGGTTCAATCCCAGTGATTACACATGCTGGTAATGAACCAAAATAGAGCAATCCTACCCACATTAAAAAGCAAGCAAGCAAACAAACAAAAGAGTGCCTGACGGAGACTGAAAAAGTTGTGGGTAAGCATTAGCTGCATACCTCCGTGGACCAGATATCTGGTTGCAGATCTAGAAGTTGGGAGTTTGATTCCCTTTTATGCATCCCAGAAAAGTCAGAATATATGCCTTGGGCAAGCGGCACAGTCCCAGGGTACCCCCCAGGTAAACCAACAGGGTAAAAATACTCTAAAATAAATAAAATAAATAAATAAGTCAGAATTTACTTGATAGGGCAAGATTATTATTAGATACAATATGGATCACAATATTGCATGCACCATGTGGTTGCTAGAAAAGAGCAAACCAGATTTACCAGAGCAAAGGGCAGGACAAAAGTCTGCCAAATCACATCGTTCAGTTGGTCCTCCGTTCTCTAGTCTAGACGACATGCCCTGAGTCAGACAAAAGACCTTAATTCAAATTTGTATTTCCACTTCTTGTAATATTACCTTTTCCTTTAGGCATGCAGAACTTTCAGGGCTACTTCCCTGAGATATCAGATGTGCAAACAAAACTGTGCTGGTTCCCATATGATCAGTTATGACTCAGAAGCAAACAAATGAGTCAAATGCAGACTGAGGCAGGATTGGGTTAGAGTAAGCAGAGTTCTTTTCTGGGTGCACTGCTTCTACCTCAGGAATTTGCATCTTCTGTGGGATGGCAGACCAGTCTGTGTGTGTGCTAACCATTAAGCTGCTCTGCTTTCAATAGGGGAGATGGAGGACACTAGCTCAAGACCAGTGCTGAAGGAGGATTGAATGGCCAGTCTCACCTGCTTATGTGTTTGGTTGCTGGAGGTTACAGATGGGCACCTAATGAAAAATGAAACACTGTTTCATCGTTTTGTTAGCTAATGAAACAAAACAAAATGAATGAAATGGGGAAGCAGTGTTTTGTTACAAACAAAAAAAACACACACACCATTTTTTCCTCTCTAGAATGAAACAATTCATTCTAGAGGAAATAACAGGGGTACCTTGTTATTTCTTACCTTTAGAAAGTGATTTTAGCCTACCCCAAGAAATTTGGAAAGGTTTGGGGTTCAGGGAGCTGAGTTATGAAGCTTTAAAGGTGTTGACCCTAGGAAAACAACTTCTAATTGGAATTGGAAGCTGATTGGGTGAGCAATAGTGCTGCCTCTGCTTCCCATATGATTCCAATTAGAAGGTTTTTTCCCTAGGGGCAACCCCCTTTGGAGCTTCATAACTCAGCCTCCTTATCCCAAATGTTTCCAGATTTCAGGGGTTCCCTAAAATGGCTTTCTGAAGGCACCCCTGCTACTTTGGTGCCTCAAAGTAAGTAATTTTTGAGCACATTTTTTTAAAAAAAATATGCACTCGAAAATTATTTTTTAAAAACTGCAATCAAAATTTACTTTCCTTGGGGCTCCAATGTAGCAGGGGTACCTTCCCAAAGTGATTTTAGGGAACCCCCTGAAATCTGGAAAGATTTGTGGGTAAGGGGGCTTAGTTATGAAGCTGTAAAGGGGCTGGGGGTAGTTAATTGGCAAAGTGTGCTGGGAGCATGGAGGCAAATCAGGGAGTTTACTCTATGCTATTAAAACCCTAATTGCCTCCACGCTCCCAACATACCTTGCCAATTTACTACCCCCAGCCCCTTTAGAGCTTCATAACTAAGTCCCGTTACCCCCAAATCTTTCCAGATTTTGGGGGTTCCCCAAAATCACACACACACACACCGACCTGTCAAAAAGCCCCAGCTGGTAGGTGGGGAGAGGGGTGAAAGGCAGAATGGAACAGGTTACATTACTTACAATATGAAACGAAGTATGTGGGGACTAAACAGAACAAAACGAAACACACTTTTTGCATTTTGTGCCCATCCCTCTTGGGGGGGGTCTATTTTGCCTAGGTCATCCTGTACAAGCTCTAACTTGGGGCCTGGTTTGTGGCTCAGCAAGTCTGGGGTGTTGAGAAGGAGCTTCCTGCTATCTTGGGCCCTCTTCCAGGCTTGTTTGACCCTGGAGAGAGAGGATTATAGAGCAGACATTGCTAGTTGGCCAATCAGGAACAGCCAGGCATGCCTGAAAGGGGAATTCCTGACTTCGTGAACCTGACTGGTAAAATATTCAATTTCGCCTGTCTGGCTGGGATATAAGGGGAAACTCTGGTCACCTCTCCAACAGACTTGAAACAGACTTCGCATTGCTCTCCTATGTTAGTATGATAGTTTTGTTCACAATTTTGGTGGAGGGATGATTTTGAAAGTGTTGTCAATTGCGCATGTAACCAACCACTATTCTGTTGGTGGCAACAAGAAGGATTTTGAATGCATGAGAGGAGATATTTAGTGAGGGACATGGCCAGTCAGCCCTATCCTAAACACAAGATTCCCTCTGAGAGAGTGGGGTTTATCTTAATAGGGCAGTTCTACACATATGGAGCCAGAGGTTTCTCCTAACTCCAGTGGATTCCTGCCTGGGGTCAGTGGAGTTATAATTGGCTGGTTTCTTTTGGGGGGCAAACACCACTGAACGAATCGTCTTTTTTTAAGGGGGGGTTGCGTGAAATTTAAGGCGGGGGTATCACCTCAATAGAAAAATTAATCTTTTGACGTAAGGGCGCTTCTTCAAGGTTATGGGACCAAGGATTTCTTAAAAGGCATCGAGGCATCGGAACCCAGCTGTCAGATGCTGTTTCTTACTTTGGAGGGTTTTTTTTTTTTTGGCGGTGGGGGGGGTTGAGAATAAGTTCATGGTGGTACCACCACATTAGGAGTTCAAGCTGCAGACGATGTGATTAAGTCAGTTCTGCCTATCAATGGAGGGTGGAACAAAGCTTCTGTTTTTAACTCTGCTTATGCTCAGAGGCACTATTCGCACAGATGAAAAGACGGCTGATTCAAACGAGAGGCGGAAGCGTTTATCTCTTAACGCAAGGGCGCTTCTTCAAAGTTATGGGACCAATTTTTTTTTAAAAGGCATCGAGTCATTGGAACCCAGCTGACAGATGCTGTTTCTTACTTCGGAGGTTTTTTTTTTTTTATGGCGGTGGGGGGGGGTTGAGAATAAGTTGGTGGTGGTACCACCACATTAGGAGTTCAAGCTGCAGACGATGTGATTAAGACAGTTCTGCCTATCAATGGTGGGTGGAACAAAGCTTCCGCTTTTAACTCTGCTTATGCTCAGAGGCACTATTCGCACAGATGAAAAGACGGCTGATTCAAACGAGAGGCGGAAGCGTTTATCTCTTAACGCAAGGGCGCTTCTGCAAAGTTATGGGACCAATTTTTTTTTAAAAGGCCTCGAGTCATTGGAACCCAGCTGACCGATGCTGTTTCTTTACTTCGGGGGTTTTTTTTTTTGGCCGTGGGGGGGGTTGGTGCGAAAAACTACCGGGCGCTATCACCACAGTAGTTCAAGCTGCAGACGATGTGATTAAGACAGTTCTGCCTATCATTGGAGGGTGGAACAAAGCTTCCGTTTTTAACTCTGCTTATGCTCAGAGGCAGTATTTGCACAGATGAAAAGGCGGCTGATTCAAACGAGGGACGGAAGCGTTTATCTCTTAACGTAAGGGCGCTCCTGCAAGGTTATGGGAGCCAGGATTTCTTAAAAGGCATCGAGGCATCGGAACCCGGATGTCAGATGCTGTTTCTTACTTCGGAGGTTTTTTTTTTTTTTGGCGGTGGGGGGGGTTGCGAAAAAGTTCAGGGGCGGTATCACCACCGTAGGAATCCAAACTGCAGACGATGTGATTATCAATGGATGGTGTAACAAAGCATGCGTTTTTCACTCTGCTTATGCTCAGAGGCACTATTCGCAAAGAAGAAATGACGGCTGATTCAAAAGGGAGGCGGAGGCGTTTATCTGTTAACGTAAGGGCATTTTTGCAAGGTTATAGGACAAAGGATTTCTTAAAAGGAATTGAGGCATCGTAAGCCAGCTGTCATCTGCTGTTTATAACTACGGGTTTATCTTAAACGGTGGGTGGTTTCGGTCTATGTTGCGGGGGGGGGGGGACACCACAGTATAAATCTAATCAACAGGCAATTTGCCTCATAACGCTTGGCCTCTAAATGGATGGGGGAGAAAGACATGCTGCTTTAACTCTGTTTATGCTCAGAGGCACTGTTAGAACAGAAACAATTACGGGTGACCCAAAAGCGTGGCGGTTATATTTCTATTGCAACATCCGGGCATCTAGGTAAACAACGCCAACGAGTTGCAACCGGAATGCAAACAGTCGTAACGGGTTGTACACAATGCCACCACTTGGTTAAAGGATCCATTAACAAATTTAAAGGGTTGGCGGGCAGGGGAAAACAGAGACACCTGGCGTTTGAATGGTGAATAAAAAAAGGAGCAACGAGACGCCGGGGTACAGTTGAAAAGTTGTATAAATAAACAGTAATAACTGAATATTGCAACTACAGACGGCAATAGCAAAGTACCGACTAACCGAAATATCGATGCATCGATATTTCAGAGCAAAAGTAACTCAAAAAAAAAAAAAAGGAAAAAACCAAGTCCACACGTGACGTTGGGTGCGAAGTGAGATGCGAAGCGAAAAGATTCCCGGCCGCTGGCAGGGGCACCACTCGCCCCGGTTGGAGCACGGTAAAGGGGGCGTGGTCGGGGTGACGTCGCAGCCAAAAAGGAGGAGCGTGCGGACTGAAGCGATCGATTCGCACAGAAATGAGGGCTTGCCGCAAAGCGAGCGGCTAGTGAAGTAACGGCCATACTCACATTGGTTACCTAGCAACATACTGGGATGGGAAGAATCAGATGGTAGGTCGGTTATCCAATGCAAGAATCTGCTTGTTCTGCTTTGCTAGGACTGTGTTGCTGCAGCCAATCCAAGCAGTGGCCTTTTAATTTTCATTGTATATTTTTTCCAAATAAAACTTTGAAGATTACATTGTATGTTTTATTTCGGATGTCAGGAAGGCATCCAGGTTGTCTTTCCTGGGTCTGCAAATAATTTGTGCTGGCCCTTTGGGGGGCAGGGAGGGGGCAAATTAGATTCATTTATTGATTCTTGTGTGAAGAAGTGCTTTCTTTTGTGGAGAGAGATTTTGCCCACTCCACACTATCCATTTTGTTTACACCATTCACTATTGCAGTCTCTCCACCCTCAGACCTTCTGCTGGCTAAAACAAATGGCTGTCATGCACCTGAAACAATTGGCCTGGGATGCTTAAGAGCAGCAGTAACTTTCAGCAGACATATGGCTACAAAAACGGTCTCTGCAAAGTCTGTCCAATTTTCCAATTGCAGTTTCACTGACAGTGAAAAAGTTGCATTAGAAATTGGAGGGTCAAAGGGGGCTCAGATACAGTGGGCACAGCTTGCACAGGCATTCCTGTAAGAGGCGGGCAAAGTGGCAGCCCCTTCTGCTGAATGCAGATCCCAGCCTATGCTGTGTGGTCTGTTACTGTCAGTATTTGACAAGGCTTCTGTTATGACAGTCCCAGGCCATCTTTAAACATGAGTCAAGAGCCATTATGGAAGGATGGATAGAGTATGTGGACCATGGTGGCCTGGGCTCTTGTCATTATTCTGCCACACCCACAATGGGCCCACTTTGAACTAGTCTTCCTCCCTCCCTCCCTCCCTTTTACCCTAAATTTACTTACAGGGCTGATGTGCAGATACAGCAAGAAATGGTGGTGCAGGATCTCGCCTTCACAACATCCGGTCCTCCGATCTGCCCAGCGGCGGTGTGTGGGTCTGACTTACTGGGTGTTGCACTGCCCAGTCCACCACCATGGAAGCTCAAATAGCTGGGGACACCTAGCGGCAGGGGGTGGTGGGGTATTTGGGGTGAAAGCTTTTGCCCCTGGCACCCCACCACCACTTTTGCCACCGTCACCCTCAGATAAGACAGTTTGCTTTTGTTCCTCCCTTTTATCCTTCTGCTGACATCTGAAAACTCATCTCTTTAGGTAGGCTTTTAAAAATCCACAGAATTCGTGAATGCTTTTTTCCCCTAAGTGTGTTTTCCACGTTTTAAATGTTTTGAGCATTCACTATATTTAAATTGCTATTATACTTTCATGGAATGTTGAGGTTGGAAGGGACCTACAAGGCAATTGAGCCCAACATCCTACTAAAGGCAGGAGTATAAATATAGGATATCTGCCAGCTGGTTGCTCTTATCCACAAATTTCAATATCCACGGGCAGCCCAGAACTGATCCCCCATGGATATGGGGGTCCTACTCTAGAGGGATTGCCTCTTAATATGCCAGAACACTGTTGGATATTTCATGGTTCCTAAACCAGGGGGTCTTAACGTATGGCAAATGTGTGACATTATCCCCCCTCCCCCCATAAATAGTACTGTACTTGAAATGTGACTTAATTATACCCTAGTTACTGGAACAGCAATTATGAGAAGTAGTTATTTGTATGCTACTTCCTAGTTTTCAGCCTAGCAATTTCACAGCAAAGTTATTCTTAATTCACACCTAGGAAGGTCAGGAGCAGTGTGATAAATGCCTCGGTTTGCATATTTTTTTTCCAGGGGAAGACAACTCATGGAGAATCCTTTACCCCAAAGTTTCCTAAATTACCCCAATTATTTGAGTGGGTGATGAGAATCATTACAAAACTGGTCAAGTCCAGTATGTCGTTTAGGGCTGTGGCTCTTGCAGCCTGTTGTTGCCATCAGAGATGAAATCAGAGGGCAGGGGGAGGGGAAGGCCTCTCAACATGAGAATTCTCTGTGCAAGTCCCATTGCACCTGAAAATCTTGTTTCGATGAATTCTCAAAAAGCTCGTTGTTCATCTTTCTCTGGAATAAATGCTAAGCTGCATATGATTTATGCATTTCCTATGTAGATGGGCATCTCCCCCTCACTTTGAGGGCTACATGTTAATGGTGGGTGAAACTAAAGCAAGTAGAGAGTGGCACTAAATTTCAGCGTTCTCAGCCTAAACATTTCAGATGGATAGTGTGAAGCTTTATGTCAAGTTGTTTCTTTGAGTTCTGCATAGGAAACTCAGCCTCACCTGGCTGTTATACTCAGAGTGCCTTTGCTGTCTGCTTGGGCAAGGTGTATTTCTCTGACCCCTTGAAGCTCCATGACCCTGAGTTTTGGCACTTCAACTTTCCCATGTCCACCAGTGGAGGAGCATGCATAAATGTGCCTCTCTCTTGCTTTGCATACAAAAGAAGTCCTGGATTCATTCTGCATTTTTATGATTTTATCATGTACTCTGATCACTAAGATAACATAGGATGTCTCGTGTACGGGCTTTGTGGTGACAATACAATTTCATAATTCAGAATCAATAAAGCAGTGGGTTCCCCCCTGCTTCTTTTCATTCCACTCCAACCTTTTGGTATATATTTGTAAGAGCCTGACATTATCTTACATTTGCTGCCTCCCGAGACTTCAGGAAATTGTCTTGTCCGCTCTTCATTAAGAAGAAACAAGCCTGAGGCAGATCTCTGTTTATTTGTTGCGTATTTTCATTCTCCCTGTTTTAATGAGGATGGTTTCTTTCTCTATTTTCTCCTCCTTTCTAGTGAATAGGTATTGTTTCTGTTAATACCAGAAATGGGACCTGGATGACTTCCAGATGTGCTGATCAAATGAACATGCCCACAATCTTTGTTAAAGAATGGATAGCTAGTACTGAGCTGAGCTAGCCAGAGAGCTTGTGGAGCTAGGTGTCTAGCTGAAGAGCCAGAGACTGGGAATTCAGTTCCCCACTGTTCACCTAGAAGAGTCAGGCTGGGTGGCTTTGGGAAACCTGTGCAGTCCCAGTATCCCACCCACCCCAGAGGAAGGGTGTTGCAAAACACTTCAGAGTATTCTCTGCCTAGAAAACCATGAAAAGGATTTCCATAAGTCAGAATTAACTTTATGGCAATGATCAATCATCAATCATCAATCATCAATCATCAATCATCAATCATCATCATCATCATCATCATCATCATCATCATGAGCCCCTAGGAGCAAGACAAAATTGGCCTGTGGGGTGGATGTAGTCTTTCTCTCTCACAGTCCCAGGATGCCCCCAGAAGAAGAGAATGGCACACCACTTCTGAGTCCTCTAACCCCTGAAAAGGCACGCCAGTGCCATAAGTCCCAGTCGACTTGATGTCACACAATTCTTATGCAACTTGGGAATAATGATTATAAAAAGGATCTCCTCAGCAAGGAATATCATTAATTATCTTTTTTATTAGGTAACACTTTATTTATTTATTTATTTATTTATTTATTTATTTATTTATTTATTTATTTATTTATTTATTTATTGCTTCTTAACGGCTCATCACCATCTGTTTTGATCCAGAATGCCTTTGGGGAGGTATGGATCTGATCAACAAAACAGCTTATGTGCTAGAATAGCTTGTATTATTTCTACATGCTAAATTTTGAAGAGCGGGTGGGGGGGGGGAGGAGATGCAGCCATTTGTGAGTAAGCAACATCATCTGAGTTAGTAAGATGATCTGTCTTTTGGCATTGCCTCAATTTCAATCCCCCCCCCCATACATATTCCTCTTCCTCATAGCTTGGCTCGCACTGCTTCTTTTCTTGTAAAACCGTTCTCCACCAGCACTGCACTGCAGTTCTGGCCAGATGGCATTTGTCTTTGCTACTAATGTGAATCTCTCTCTCTCTGTCTCTTGGAGACCTGCCAGTTTGCAGCCCAAAGCCAGTGTTTTCTTCCCCTTTGTATGTGTATGCTGGGAGAGGAGGAGACGTGAGCCTTTTAAACAGCACTCCTATCAAAACCAGTGAGGCTACGCCATTAACTAAATTTTGAACAATGGTTTCTTTTGTTTCACGGAACACTGAAAGATTGGTAGCTAGGAAAAGAACACAATGTACCACATTCCTAACAAAGCAAATCAATATGCTATTATTTTCTGTAATGAACCATAAACCTATCTTTTAGTCATTTCACAATATAAAAGCAATAACATGGCAGCTCTAGTCATTTTACAATTAAATATGGAAAGACTGGGGTACTGAAGCCTACCTTTTATTTGTAGACCAAACATGGGCTGAAATCCTGTGGTTTAGCCTAGCAAGTTGCATTAGAATGGGCCCATTGATTCAGTGGGGATTTGGTGATTCAGCTCCTCTGCAATTGCCATTGATCCAAATGGGCCTACTCTAGTTTTGACTTATTGTGCTGAGTAATAGGATTTCAATAATAGTGTCTAAACCCACTTATATTGGTCATTTTAGAGCTTAAAGTCAACAACAGATCAGGTGAGGAATAATGAAAAGGAGACTGGTCAGAGGGTCAAGTAAGAGAAAGCCATGAGTTATTATAGTTGCATGGCAGTGCCATGATATTACTGTGCAGCAGGGCAAATCAACATTCTACAAGGCAATTATAAAAATGGGGGCAGCCCAAACATACAATTATAACTTTGAAATTAGACTTCAGATCAGCACCA
>JAHTLZ010000030.1:2929710-2955969 GCA_023846285.1 Phrynocephalus versicolor | reverse complement strand
GAAGAAGAAGAAGAAGAAGAAGAAGAAGAAGAAGAAGAAGAAGAAGAGATTGCATGTTCCAATGGAAGGAAATGAGGAGATAGTGTAAGGGGGTTTGATCAAAATATTGGAGCAGAGAAAGTACAATGCAGGGGGTGGCTTAAAGAGCAAAAATCTGAGAAAATGCTGGACAGTGGATAAGAGGCCATGCTGAAAACAAGAAAAAAGTAAGGAAAAGGTTAAATTTGGGCAAAATTAATCATAGGATTTAGAGACAGGAAAGGTTTTGTTTTCAAGAACAGGACATGACTTTTGGAGGGACTGGTGGCTCTATGGCTCTGGGCCAGCCCAATATATTTTTCTGTCTGAAGCAAAGCAGGGAATGCCTCACCCGTCAAAATGCATAGTGCTCAATGAGAGCTAAGATATTAGCACATGATGGCGTGACTAGGCATCAAATTATCCCAGCCTGGATTGCACTCACATGTGTTCACTTTGAGGTGCAGTGTGTCATTTGGGCCAATCCTTGCATCACATGCAAGAACCAGTCACACCATTCCTCAAGTAATTCTCCTCCTCCTTGCTTTGCTTAAACCCCTTGATGGCTGTGGGAACTAGAAAGCTTCCTCCTGTTCCCCATGGAGGAGGAGGAGAGAGGAAGCTTCCACCCACCCCATAGCATATTAAATCAGTGCTGACTTAGGCCTGAACTTTCCCGTCCCACAATCCTTTGCTTCTTTTCTCTCCCTCTGCATGGGGAGTGGGCAGAAGCTTTCAGTTTCTCAAGAGAGTAAAGCGGCTGCAGCAAAGGGACACTCACCAAGCTAGCCACTTTTGTTTGATCTCAGTGATCACACATGGTGGAACTGAACCAAAATGGAATGATCCTGCATACACTGGTAGAATCCTGAAAGAACAGCCGTGAATGTCAGGACTATAATGTGTAGCCTGCATAATTAAACTGTAAACCGCCCAGAGACTACTTAAAGTGGTATGGGGTGGTATATAAGAAGAACACTGCTTCTTCTTCTTCTTTTTTTTCCTTTTTATAATGTGGAAGGAAAGAAATACCCATCTCTTCAAATGGATGGAACTCCAGGAAAGTCTAGTTCCCAGTCACACAGACAACAGGGTTAATTGGAAGTCACTTAATAGGTTATGGAGTGGAGGTGACAGAACCAAAGTGAACTTGAGAAAATGTGTGTGTGTGTGTTGCACTAATATAGAGTCCTTTGTGAATGCAGAAAACAACAAGCAATGTCATACCTAGGCCACTATATTCTAAACCTGTCAACAGATACCACAGAAGACTTGATGCTACATTCCCCAAATATGCTTATGTTGCCCATTAGTGGATAGAAATTGTCTGATGTATGTATTAATGGTACTGCAATGCTGCTGACATAAATAATGAAAGATCATTGGCATAAGAAATATTGTAATAAAAATTCAAATATCTGGTGCCCCAGGGTTCTGTTCTGGGTCCAGTGCTGTTCAATATCTTTATAAATGACTTGGAGGAAGGAATAGAGAGTATGCTAATTAAATTTGCAGATGATATCAAATTGGGAGGGGTTGCTAATTCCCTAGAGGATAGGGTGAAAATCCAAAATGACCTTGACAGATTAGAGTGCTGGGCCAAAGCTAACGGAATGAGTTTCAACAGAGGGAAATGTAGGGTGTTGCATCTAGTTAAAAAGAATGAATTGCACAGATATAGGACGGGAGACACCTGGCTGGAAAACAATACTTGTGAAAGGGATCTGGGAGTCTTGGGGGACCACAAATTGAATATGAGTCAGCAGTGTGATGCGGCAGCCAGGAAAAGTAATGGGATTCTTGGTTTCATCAACAGAACCATAGTGTCTAGAAGATCAAGGGAAGTGATAGTACCACTCTATTCTGCTCTGGGCAGACCCCACCTGGAGTAAACTGTCCAGTTCTGTGCACCTCAATTTAAAAAAGGATGTTGACAACCTCGAGCGGGTACAGAGGAGGGCGACCAGGATGCCTGAGCATCTGAAAGAAATGTCTTACGAGGAATGGCTTAGGGAATTGGGAATGTTTAGCCTTTCAAAAAGAAGACTGAGGGGGGATATGATAGCTATGCTTAAATATTTGGAAGGATGTCATTGAAGAGGGAACAGGTTTGTTTTCCATGGCTTCAGAGGCTAGGACTCGGGGCAATTGTTTCGAACTACAGGAAAAGAGATTCCATTTGAACATTAGGAAGAACTTCATGACAGTTAGAGCTGTTCGGCAGCGGAATATGCTGCCACGGAGGGTGGTGGAGTCTCCTTCTTTAGAGGTTTTTAAGCAGAGACTGGATGGCCATCTGTCGGAAATACTGTGATGGGGGTTCCTGCATGGCAGGGGTTGGACTGGATGGCCCTTCAGTTGTCCTCCAACTCTATGATTCTATGACAATTGCCTGCTCTCCACAAATCTTCTGTCTGTCATTATAATGGTCTGATCTGATCCTCTTTGTAGGGCCAGACCTTGCTTGAATTATGCATCGCATGATCTGCTCGCCAGGATGGACATTCTGGAAAATGAAATGCACAATGACTTCAGTGTGTCAAACGCAATAACCACATCCCTCCACCCTCAACCCAACCATGAAAAATCACGAGGTTATCCAGAGCCATGGAATCTAAAACTTAACAAATGTGGCATGATCCTTAATTTTCTTTCAATACTTATTGAGGAGGGTTTTTTTTAGATGTGCCTTTGGCTGTTTTTTTTTTCTTGGAAGTTTTGAATGATCCCTCCCACTCCCCCAGCATCCTATGGTTATGGATAATCTATCTTCTATAGGTTTGAATATCCCCTGCTTCTGGTGAGAATTCAAGGGTGGAAAGCACACGCAGGGAGGTGGGGAGGTAGTGTTTTAGTGGGCACACGTTTCCTCTACTGCTCCGAAGGATGTTTTTAGTTTGCGCCTAGCCTGATTTAAAATTAACCCAGCTCCAGGCTGGTGCAGGAGGGAAGCAAACCTTCTGCAGTTCACTGCAGAAGAGGGTGAGGGAGAGAGAAACATATTCCAGCCCATTAACTTTGGATGGTGTTTCTTTCTCTTGAAAAAAAGATGCTGTGTGCATTATAGCCCTAGCTCTGCAAGGGGGATATTGAAAACACTGCTGTGATGCACTGAAAAAAAGCACTTGTTTTGTTGAAAAGAATGCCATTCTTTGATAATTGTTTGCATGTCATCTGTCACCCAGTGCCATCTTGGGATCCATGGGTTGGTGTTCTCTCCCACTCCCACTCCCACCCCCACGCCTTTCTGTTCTCTGAGCCTCTGCAGATGCTTCCCAAAAGGATTCACAGGCAAAGGAAAGACAGCAAATGGCAATAAAGCTAGCTTTTATTTCAGGCACTGAAGAGAAAATACATACCTATATTTCAGGAGCATTGTGGTGCCTGTAGAGTTGCAGCACCCCACTGGCTTCTGTGGCATTCATGGAGATGAAATTTGAGGCCTCTGCACCTCCATCCATTTCCCAATGCCCTGTTCAAAAAAGTAGGAAACATGAAGAATGTGGATTGGCTCAAATTCTGTGACAACGAGAACAGTGAATGCTTGTGGTGTGAGGCAATTTTAGGGTCTATATTAGTAATGAATTAATATCTAGTGCATGTGAAAATTAAATGCACTTGTATGAGACTATTTCTCAGAAATTAAGTGTGTGTGTGTGTGTGTGTGTGTGTGTGTGTGTGTGTGTGTGTCTATGGAGGTTTAATATTTTCAAGGTGACCACTTAACAATATTGGGAAACTGAAAGCAGGAAGCAAATTTCAACCTGTGAACTCTGCTTCGGTTTGTTTCCAGTGATCCCAACTGCTGGAAGTGAACCAAAATATACTGGTGCCTCTACTTACAAGCAGCTTTTAAACTACCTCCTTATGAATGTTAGAAAGGGTTTCCCCTACCTACGAATGACAGCTGACTTTGACAGGTCCAACTTGTCCAAGTCATCTGTATTGCCACCTCCTCCTTCGTTTTCGTTCCTTTGATCTCAAAGAGATCAAAGCAACCAAGAAGGAAAAGGAGGTGGCCATTGCACCTCCATTCCAAACCACCTGAGCCCAGTTGGGATGAGTGCATGCTAGCATGGCTTTGGCGGGTGGAGCGGAGGCATGTGCATGCTTGTGTGGATTGTCCCTTCCAAGGGGCGATCTGCACGAATATGTACATACCACCCTTGCACCCGCTCAAGCCATGCCTGGTGCTTGCTGCCATGGCTTGAGTGGGTTGAAGGGAGGCACATGCATGCTTGTGCAGATCACCCCTTCCAAGAGGCAATCCGCGTGAGCATGCACACGCCTCCCTTCCACCCACCCAATCTGCACCAGCAAGCACCTGGGACGGCTCAAGCGGGTGGAAGGGAGGAGAGTGCATATTCGCATGAATCGCCCTTTCTAAGGGGCAATCTGTGCGAGCATGCACAGGCCTCCCTTGCATCCACTTGAGCCGGTGCAGATTGCCCCTTGGAAGAGGCAATCCACACCAGCATGCACTCACCTCCCTCCCACCTGCCTGAGTCACGCCGGCTTGAGTGGGTGCAAGGGAGATGTGCGCATGCTCAACCTTCCCATAGAAATGCATTGAAATCCCTTCTCACCGGAATTGATTAATTGATTTTCAATGCATTCTTATGGGAGTGCACTCTTATGGAAAACTGCTGTACTACTTATGAATTTTTCTACTTATGAGGATTCAGAATTTGCCAGTATTTAAACTGCTTACGGCAAATGAAACTGGGGCCCCATCAGCCGCCCAGAGACCTCTAGGTAGTGGGGCGGCTAAAAAAATCTTATAAATAAATAAATAAATAAATAAATAAATAAATAAATAAATAAATAAATACCCTCTGCATGATTATTTTCTTTATCTTCTGATGGCTTCTCTACTAATTCATCACAGACAAAAGCAACATTTGAAGGGAAAAAAACCTCACTCAGTTGTTACAGTGAGGGGACGATGTAATTGGAAAACCGTCCCAAAACTACCCCCCCCCCCCATATCCTTGAGACTACACCATGGAGTAGGTGAAAAGAAACATTATCGGCGTTTCAGAAGGAAGCAGGGCAAGGTACAAAACGAATAGGAAATTTTTCCTTTCCTGCTCTTACTTTTTATTGCCTAAGCAGTACCGGGTGTACTGCTTCCAGAGGGCAACTGTGGTCTCATATTGCAAAGTTAAAGAGAAACAAAAAGAAGGCACTGTGTTCCCTCCGCCTGGCAGATTGTTTCGTAACAGTGAAACAAAACTTGGAATAATTTTATTGATCCTGTCGGCGTGCTGATGATCTTTCCTTTCATGGGGAAACGCACTGGAGCCTGTAAGTTGCCAGGCTGTGGCACCAACGATAGATTTACCATTTCCATTTGCTCATTAATTAGCATGAATTATTTATAGACATCCCTGCAGAGAGGGTTCCTTGTGAGGGGGGTAATCACAGGAGCAAAATTCTTTCCTGCTTTGTGAAAAGAGAGTGCCAAATAAAGTTTGTTCCGAGGGTATACAGGGCTGTTGTGTCATGTGTGTAGCAGTCTCCTAATTAGCCACAAAGTCTCTAGTCAGCGACATAGTTTAATTATTTTTTAATCAGTGCCATGTGATGGGTATGAAACTGTGAAAATATTCTACAGTGAAGCCTATTAGAAATGGGGAGATTTATTTCCATTGGTAGGCCTTATGTCTGTGAAGATTCCGTCATCCAGGTAAGTTTTTCTGGAAGTTGATTCATGGCAACTGGACTTTTTTTCTTGAGAGATTGAAACCTTTCATTGCTCATCCAAACAGCTTTGTCAGTCTGAGGAAAGGTAGTTGCAAGTTCTCCATTTTATAGTTCACTTTGACCTCATGTCACGTTGGTCTGAATTAGGCTCATAAGATGAGCAATGGCCTGAAGAGGCTTGTTAGGTGGACAATAGTCTCCATGGGCCATTAGGTGAATAATGGCCTACGGTACTGAAACCCATAAAGTATGGGTCGTTAGCTATGGCCTTGGTGGAGGAGTTGTGAAGTATTTTTGATTTGTCTGGGGATGGTTTAAATCACTGCCTGATAAGTAGCAGATAGACTGTGCTTGAACCCTCCACCTCTGCTCAGAGAGGAGTTTTCAATATTTACATGAATGGCTTCCTTGACCCCTCTCTCAAACCACCTATCTTCTCTGTCTAATATGTGTACATCCTCATCTTTGAATGAGTACCCTTAATCCTTCAAATGGAGGTGCACTGCTGATTCTGGTCCTGAGCTGCTGCACCTCCTATGTTGGGCCATCCTCCTGTTTAATGGCTGTTTAGTTTCTCCAATGTAGAGGTCTGCACACTCCTCACTGCATTGGAACACATATACTATATTGCTCCTTTTGTGTTTTGGTGTCAGGTCCATGCTTCTGTCTTTAGAAGTCCCCTCTGTACATGAAATATGTAGAGCTCAAACACAGGTCCAGGAGCAGGCATATCTGGTCTGGTTTGAAGCTGCTTCTGGAGATGAGGGTGCTATCTTCTCTTAGTCTTTTATGTACAGTTGTTAGGGCATCGGTGGTGGGGATGCTGGTAAAGAGAGATGTAACATCAAAGGATACCATGGTTTCATCTGTATCCAGTTTCAGCTCCCGGACTTTAGAAACAAACTCCTATGAATCGTGCACGTGGTGGTCCGTGAGTCCAACCTGTGGGGCTAGGATATTCACCAGGCATTTTGCAATGTTGCAAGTCACTGAATTTATATTACTGACAATGGGTCTGAGGGGGACGCCTTGCTTATGGATCTTGGGAAGTCCATAAAAGCAGGGGACGGTCCTTCCTAATTGGTAGGCCTTGTTTTCCTCTTTCTGGAGCAGACTTCTAGTTCTCGACGTGTGGCCAAATGTCCAGTGAATTTGTTGACTTGTTATTTCTCCACACTGAATAAAGGCTGAAGATCTGCAATGTGGTTCCCTGGTAAACATTTCAGTTTAAAATAATGCAGAAAAATTGAAAATCTTCCAGAAAGTCATATCCTCAGTAATGAGCTGGATTCTCCTCTCCTGTACATTCCTGGAGGTTACATAGGTTCTGAGCAATGTTACAACATTGAATGTGTGTTTAGAATGCATAGTCTGGTACTATTAAGTCATACTCTCAGGAAGGGTGGGCATGTTTTCAGTAAGAACTAAAAACGTTTGCATTTCCCCCCCAAATCTTCAACAGGAGGACCTTGAGATTTCAGAAAGAAAGAAATGGGAGAGAAAGCCAAACAGATTCAGTGATTCAGTGAAAATTGCTGGACCAGCTCAATGGTCTTTGTATCTGGCAGTGGCCATATAACCAGACATGGGGAGTTTAATTCTCTGCTGTACATTTTTTTTTTGGCCCAGCCTGACCCATAGAGTCACTTCTACCGCTGCAGTTCTAAGATCATTGTTGTTCTATTATTATATCCAGGAAAAGGAACTTTGAGCACTTTGAGAAATTTGAGCTTTTATTGCGGCTATGCTTCAACGTTGGTGGCATAGTATTAGAGTTGCCACCTCCCCCCATCCTCTCTTTCACTCCCCACCGCCGAAAGGCTTCTCATCTTTAACACTAGGGCCCTGATCACAACCTGACAAAAGAACCCCAGTTGTGCCAATATGGCTGTTTTCTAGATTCCTTAGCCTAGCACATGATATATGGCTGCCACCGTTTCATTTTCCCCTGCAAGTGGTTTATTTTTGGTTTATTTCTCCATCACCAAGAGGATTGTTTAAATTGTACCAGTGATGTATCAGTTCATTCAATTACTGGTTTAGCACATGCGCCTATCAATTTATTTCCTTGGCAAAGGGGTTGGATTTCTTAGCCCTGTGGCCACAAATGGCCACGGTGTTTTTACCCTTTCATTTTCTTTGACAGTTACCGTGTCTTGACAAATAGGCATCTTCTCTCTCCTTTTGAGCGATCTATTCACATTGTTTTTGCCTGTGGCTTTGGCACAGACATTTTCTCCTTGGAATTGTAAACAAAGGAGGGATTTATCTCCTCTATCTTTGCTCTTGCAAAAGGAAGAGAGAAGGCTCAGACCTCTCCATTGCACCACAGATCAAACATTCCCAAATAGGAATCCTGTTCCACCATCTGTAAGATTTTTTTAAAAAGTACTGTAAGGGGTGACACTGCTCCAGGAAAATAAATCGATCCCATGGTATAGCCAATAATAAAATTTCAAATAGGAAGAGATGAATAGCTATAGTTAAAACCAATGGGAACATTCCTGCTGGTATATATACTGTGTGACTGCAAAAGTACAGTAAATGTACTGGTACAACGGAAATTTGGAAATAACCAATATAAAGCAAGTGTTGTGCTTATACTATACCTCCCCACAGCACTTAAAGCACTCGATGGGTGGTTTACAATTTAATTATGCAGGCTACAAATTTCCTCCCGCAAGATGGATACTCATTTTACCAATCTCAGAAGGACAGAAGGCTGAGTCAACCATGAGTCACCTACCTGGGATTGAACCCCGGGTTATAAACACAGTTTTAGCTGCAGGACAGCAGTTTAACCATTGCTTTATGAAGCTCCTGGGGTTCTTCTGACAGGTGTGATTTGGCCTGGTACAACTCAGCCGGAGGTTACTTTCACACAACCACTAAAATCTGCAGCAAACTTTGATCCAGATCAACCCCCCCCCCCGAGTAGTCGCATGGTTGATGTCATGGTTCGGCTGTTCCCACAGTCGCATTTTGAAAATCCGCAACTGTTCTGATCCCACAACTGAGAACCACAGCAAAGATAATGTAATGGGGGCGCAAAGATTTTGTTGCAAATTTTCTGTGTTCCTATGGACTCGAGTAATGGTTGAAAATCTGCATCGGAAGGAGCAACAAGGATTTTGCCACCTTAAGACCAGGTATTGTAAAATGGGCTGTGTCACACTTAAGTAGGTGTGTTCGCACTTTATATTTTTTAAAGTCCACTGCTAGTGGGAAAACGATTTTATGCTCCACATCTGCAAGCACTTTGCAGTGGATTTTAGTGGTCATGTGAAAACATTTTCTCTAGTCTCTCTGGTAGAGATGGGCACAAAATGATTTTTTTATTTGTTTTGTTATTTGTTATTCTTTTCATTTTGTAGTGAAATGAATAAAAAACTACACTTTAAAATAGAGATGAAATGAAACAAACTGAAAAAATTTGGTTCGTTTCAGTTCATTTCATTAATGGCGGCAAGCGGTGAAAAATGTATTTTTTTACCTTTAGAAACATTCTTAAAAGACTTAAAAACTATAAGAAAGTTAATATTTATTTCTGATTATACCTAGCAAGTTGATGATCAGTGCTTAAGACGTGTAAGTATCTGTTTTCTCATATCGTTTTTTTAAAGATTTTTTTTTGGAGTCTTAAAATGGCAGCAGAGGCAAATAATGTTCCCTTCCCAATTTATTTTATTTTTTTAGGGTTGATTTGGGTGTACTGTACCATTTGATTCAATTTATATTTTATAAGTTCTTTTTTTCTTTAAATGTGCAAGGGGGGAAAGTAAGGTTTCATGCATGCATGCATACATTAAGAGGCAACCTCGTTCCGTTCCCTCTCTCTATTTCTTGTTTTGGATTTGGATTTGAATAGTATTTGGATTTATTTTTAATTATTTTTAAGCATGCCGTTGAACAGCACATGGCTTTGCCATGTGCTTCTTGGACCTGTTGCAAACTTGAGAACCAATAGGAAAGCTTGCTTCCAGTGAGTGTGTCTTTGGCTAATTTTCTGCTGGCAGAGAGCATAAAAGCTCTTGCAGGCAGTTGCTACTTTGCAGTCTCTGGTGGAGTGAGTAGGAGAGAGATTGCCCCCAGTCAGTGGCTTCATCTGGTTACTGGCTGGTCTGGGCTTTGGCCTGTGTTTTTGGCTGTTGCTGTCTGAGTCTGACTCAGAGAATCAGTAAAAAAAAAACAGATATAAAAATAATATATTATTTACCCCCTTTTTATTTTGTATGGGATTAGGTTTTGGGGTTGGGATTTGGGATTGGGTTTCTTTGTTCAGGAGAGGGTTAGGGTTATTTGAATTTCTGATTGTTGGAAAGAAATAGCAGGGCCAGGAGAGGTGACAGGTTTGTTCGTTCATTGATTAGGCTACTAGAATGAAATAATTTAATTTTAAATAAAGTTAGCAGTTGTGTGGTCTGCCACAAGCATTTATTCCTCCAAGAATCTAGCTGGGTGAAATGTTGGAGAAGGACATATATGAACTCCCAGTATTTGCAGAGTGGCCTTCCAAATGCATTTATTAATACTCTGGCATGTATACCCTCATGTGGCAGCATATAAGTACTACATCTGCACCACAAGATGGTCCTTCTACTTGTTTGTCCTGAGGGCACAATCTGAGATCTATCTTGTTCACTTATGTGAAAATTATCAAACTACTGTATGTTTTCAACACAGCTGCCCAGCCTGAATGATTCTCAGACTTCGACAGGGAGAATGATGGCAGAGACAATATGATTACTGAAAACATGCCATGAATACGGATGCCTGCAAGGAATCTGATCATTGATGAATGTTCCAAAAATTGGATGGGGAAGAACCTTCATTTAACAATCTATCTGTTGACATTTTCTGGTCTGAATTAAAATGGAAGACACATTTCACTTCTGTCCCATCCCCCATTACCAAGGCTGTGATTACTAAAAGGTATCAACTCATAATCTTATACTTTTTGGAGAGCTTAGCTCCTTGGAATCAATGGCCCTTATTTTGAAATAGAGTCATGTGCAGTTATGCCAGATGCTAAAGGTTTACATTCCTTTTCTTGCATTACTTCTCTGTAGAAGCCTCCTGTTTAAAAGAAGGCACATGCAGGGCACATATTATGATTAGAGATGGGCACGACCAGGAAAAATGACGTTTCGAGTTGTCGTGTGTCGGAGCCGGTCCGTTTCGCCTCAGTTTCGTTTGTCGCGAAATTTTTCAAAAATTTGTCGTTTTGTTTGTTGTTTTTTCATCTGTCATTAGTACTGGTTTAGGGGGGAGGGTAGCGGGCTCCTGGAGGCACCTCTCTGGGGTGGGTGCCTCCTCTGGCCGCTACAAAGGGGAAAGTACAGTAGCCATTGTGTTTGCGTATGCATACCAAGTGGCACTGGCAGAGGCACCTCTCTTTTGGGTGCCTCTACTCTGACTCACTAAGAAGGACAGCATACTGGCATACTGGCATACTGTGCACTTGGGCTGGGGAGTGAAGTGAGAGAGGACCCCTATGGGCGCCCTACGGCTCACTAAGAAGGGAAGTGTACTTGCGTAGTAGTGCAATGCGAGTACAGATCTGGCTTAGGGTTAGGGTTAGGGCAAGGGCTAGGCTTAGGGTTACGGGTAAGGTTAGGGTGAGTGAGTGGGCTGCACCTCTGGGTGCCTCTGACCCACTAAGAAGGACTGTGTACTGGCGTATGGGTTAGGCTTAGGGTTTGGGTTAGTCTTAGGGCTAGGGTTAGTGGGCTTTTTATGCCCAACTGGCACATCCCAGAAGTCTCAGTCAAAACCTGGCCAAGTGGCCATGTGATCGGTGGAATGGCTCCAAAAATTTGCATGGTCCCATCCCATGGCCAGCCCATCATTGCGCACTGTGCAGGTGTAAAAAAATAAAAATAAAAATAAAAATAAAATAAAATAAATGGAGACGTTTTATTGCAAGACAAACCCACTGTTGCTACTGTAAAAATTCAGGCAGTTAAAATAGCTAATTTTCGCATGTTTCTGTGGTGCTTTGGTGTGTTTTTGGACCACGATTTCAAAATAAATATTGCGGTCGCCATTTTGGATCCCCCGCCCGCACTGCATGGCATGGCAAGTTGGCGAGACGACGAGGATGCCCCCCATCAGAGCAGCCCAGGACAGGAGATGGGGGGAGGCTGGGGACCCCCCCCCCAGAAACCACCCCTCTGGTAGGTGCCCTCACTCAGGCAGGCATATTTTCGCCTACTTTTTTGGCCGGGAATCGGGTTTTTTTTAAAAAACTTTTTTTCTGTGCCGCTTAGCATTGCGCGATCGCCGCGATGGCATGAACAACAACGACAAATCAGACCCAATTTTTCTTTTATCGGTTCGAGTTCGAATTCTGGCGGAGTAATTGTCGTTACTGTTTCCATTACGTAACGGAAACGAGGAACGGAAACGGAAACGAGATTTTCGCCAAGTTGTGCCCATGTCTAATTATGATGGATAGTATATCACGTTTATATGCAACAGGCAACATCTGAGAGAAGGTCATTCTGTTGTGCCTCAATGTTTGAAAAAGTTGTCTGTTGCTATCAAAGTCATGGAGCCCATAGTAACTAGTTTATATCCCCAGGAACACTAACTGGAAGGAGGTAAGGCCAGTTTTGGAAATTTAGCAGAAAGAGGTGGATAGTTATTTTTGGACTACAATTCCCATAATCCCATGGTCAATTCAGCTACAGGCAATGTTGCTTGTGGAGTTATGGGAACTGTAGTCAAAACATTATTTTATACAATTCTGGACTTAATACAGTTTGAGAATGTTATTGGTCTAGAATAATATGTGTCATGGATCCTAGTTAACCTGAGACCTCTCTCTGAAGAATTACTCTCATTGTTTTTACTTTGCAGACATACTTGTTTAAAATGTGCCTACTTGTCAAAGTTGTCATATGTCAGTGTTCAGTTTCTTCTCTAGGATTTCTAGCCATTATATTGTCACCTTTTTGAAATATGGACTTTATAAGGATTTTAAAATGATTAAAACAGGTGTAGAAAATGTAAAAATGAAAGTATGGCTTTAAAGTACGGCTTTGGAAATAGTTAACATTGCATTTCTAAATAATTGGCTGCTTTTCAAAACAACCAGCTTTTTTTCAATTAGTTTTATGAATAAGATCAATGATATGATAACAGTGCTTTGAAGAATTTTATTAATGTCTGCCAATTCAGTGTGGAAATGAATGTAAGCAAACGGAAGTTTGTAATGATGTAGTGGGTAGTTGAAAGAGTGTTTATTTTTTGATGAAATTGGTGGTCATGACTCAGTAGATGATTGTAATATTTTGAGTTTAAAAATATGTAATGTTTTAACCCCTTCCTACTACAATGTCCTATTCATCTAGGAGCTTTGAATCACAGGCTGTTAGAGTTCCCAAAACCTGCAAAATCAGTATCCATAAGAAAAATGTTACCAGTTAAAATGGCAATTTGCCAGATTTCAGGTCAGCACACTACTAGAGTCACAAGGAGTTTAGGTATGGTAGAATTTTCCATAGGAAAAATATACATTGGACCTTGAAGATCTTAGAAAGTGCATAAACTTCAAATAAGATTTGTTTATAGTTAGGAAAAAAGGAAAACAATTGGTAAGAGTTATAAATATGGGAAGATAGCACATAAAAAGGCATTCACCACATTATCACAATTCCATGCCACTTTAGGCACCTGACATCAGAGAACAACAATCATGTAGCAGCAGTACAACAGACTCCATTTTTAGATTCTAAAAATAACAATCAACAAGGATTTTCCTCAGCAAACTTTAATTAATTTGGTTGAGTGAGCATTCATTCTCTGTGTGCTAATATTATGCTTAAAACTAAGTAATACATTTTACTTGTTGCATTTTTGCTTTTAAAAACTTGGATATTTTAAGGGATATATTCTCTGGTTTGGGTTTTTTGTTTTTGTTTATTATGCTATTTAGTTTATTAAGATCTTTTTAAAAAACTGAATATTATTTGAGCTCTTGTCTGTATCTTTTATAGCTAAAAGCTCACAATTGAAATATATTTTTCTGACAAGTATTTGCCTACAACTTAAGTTTAGATAAATAAAGCTTATAGAAACAGACCAGCTGATGTTGCTTGGAATTATTGCAACAGTGCAGAGCCCTGTACTGTGAAGTTTAAGTAAATTTTGATGATTCCCCCAAACCAGTTTCATTCTGGAGTTAACCCTTCACTGGGATTAAATGCCAGCTATGTAAACCCAGATTTCTGGTTTCTCTCCCCCCCCCCCGGGGGGGGGTTCTATGCATTTCTATAGAACTTTGGGTGTGGGTGTGTGTTTCAAGCATCAGTGCTCTGATCTGACATTTTTCTGTATACATTTTTGGTGAATATCTAAAGAAAGGCAGTGTGTTATAATGGTTAGAGTGCTGGACTGTGACTGGTGAGATCCAGGATCCCATCACCTCTGAGCCATGAAACTCAATGGGAAGCCTTGTCCCAGTCAATCCTCTTTGCTCTCCTGTCTCACAGAGTTGTTGTGAAGATAAAGTAGAAATGGGAAACAAGTGGTGCTTTGTTTTAAATTCACATCCCAGAATACCTAGGCTATGGTTGTCCACCTAACAAGCCTCTTCCATGGTTGTTTGGAATATTCCTGGGGATTGTGATAAAAAAAGGAATGTTGCCATAGCTGCACGCTACTTTAAGCTTTCTGGTGGAAAGGTGGGGCATAAGTGTAGCTAATACCTATTATGTACCATTAAGTATAAATGGACATGCATGCACATTAAGACATCTTCAGTAAATAAACTTTTGATAATAAACTGTAGAAGAATTATTACTCCATTTATTAGCAGGAGCATTCTTCTTCAAGGAATTAGCATTCTGTGGAGAAAGAAAGTGGGGATTTTTGTCCTGATTGGATTTTAGGGATTCCACTCTCTGACTGTAGATTGTCGGAGCAGCCAGTAGAGTAGAGCTTAGAAAAATTTCTGAGTTTGGATGCTTGGTATAGCGACCGACCTCAGAGAAGTCCCCAGTGACCATAGGGACTGGTTGGGAAGTCTGGAATTTGTGGTCCTAATAAGTATTTTTTTTCCATATAGGGCCAGGGCCAGGAAGGAAATCTCTGCTCTTTTCCTTGTGCTTAATGCTTATGATATGGAAGAGCATCCCCAGTTAGGCTTATGTTTTCCTGGCATTTCTTGTTATCATATCCTATTGTTCTCTTGGTATTAAAACAAACAAAAAAACATCATGGATGATTGACTGAGGAGGATAAGGCATGGACACAGTAGACAACCTGGTGGTGAGGAGCCTCTTGTAATATGCATTGGCTTCAGTAAGACCTGCAAAATGGTCCCTTGATATGAACACAGGAGCATAATAATAATAACCACTTCTGCATAATCATGTGTGATGGACATATAATAAGAATGGAATATTGGGATAACAGGAGATTCTGTGAGTATACAGGTGTTCCACAAAAGATTTCCCTTATTCTTCAATGTTGTATGTGTCTTGCTGATTTCAGCTGACTGTAATAGTGGAGAATCCATAACAAACAGCAACCTCTTAAGCTTGCAAAACAGCAGATTGATTTACAATGGATTCTCATGCCCCCTTTCAGCAGCATTATTTCTTCATTCTATCACTATATAGAGCCTTCCAATTGTTGCTGCTGGGGTTGTCATGGACACCAAAATAAGCCACAGATAGATCAATCAATATCTCAGAGAACCATGCAGCACTGTACAAGCCCTTAGCAAATAAATACTTTGCATTGCCCTTACCACACCTGTATTTACATAGAAAAACAAACTTTGATAGCTTTGTGCACAAAAGAATACTCCATAATCACATACTTAATGATAACGTGTGCAGCTACCTTACAAGGGCATTGCTCAAATGCATACCAACATTTCAATCAGCCCTGCAATTTGTGCTGCAGGTCGTCATGACATCACCTTGTGAGCATAATACAGCCACCACACAACCTTAAATACAGCTGAACCAAATTGATTTCAGAAGTTGAGGTCAGCTGTGGCTGTTACTAGCTAGGAGATTACCAGATAATACCACAAATCTACACTGAGGGCTACCAAAGAATTGTGCTTAAAAGCCTGGAGTTCTGCTGGTAGTTTGAGTTAACAACATTGAACTTTATAGGATAACAGTTTGGCAGTAGAAGGCAGTTCCTTGTGTTCCTCCATCAATGTATCATAAGGACATGGTCATCCAGTTGGAGTAGAACAGAGGTACATCTACACCAAATCCTGGAAACTCATCCAGGAGTCATGAATTTAGGAGGTTTCATCTGCTGCTAATCTCCAGTATCTGGTATTGCTTCCTAAATCTCCAGTATCTGGTATTGCTTTTCATAGGATCCTGGTACTGTACAGCTGGAAGCGACTCCAATATTCACCTCTGCTGAAGCAAGAAATCCACAGCAGAAGAATCCCTTGTCCTACTGTACACCCATATGTATTGAATATGTGCTTGTAAGATATAAGGGAAAAGCTTCCGTGCAACAATCAATTCTGTTCTGGAGGGGAGAATAATGAATGTAAGAAGAATGTAAGAAGAATGATCCTGCTGGTGAAGGGGTGCACTGTTGTTCATGTTTGTTTTCTTTGTAATTTGTATTTTGTATTTTCTTGTATTTTGTATAATTAAAAATATATATGAAATAATCAAGTACATCTGATGGGGGCACAGGAGAAAACTATCTCTGTTGCTGCTCCCAGACTTTGAAACTCCCTCCCACAGAAAGTCAGACTGGCCCCATCTTTGCTGTCCTTCTGCAGGCAGGCAAAGACCTTTCACTCAGGCCTTTCCTCAGTAACTAGCTACTTGCGTATAATTTTTTTTTTTAAAATGGATTGCTATGCAAGGCTGCTTTAACGGGATTTTTAGTTTTACTTCTGTTCTCCATATTTGCATTCTACATTTCTCAAAGTGCATTAAAATATTAGTATACTTATTTTTCTTAGTTTTAATACTGTGTGTGTGTGTGTGTGTGTGTGTTGTGTTGTTACAGTCGTAACTGACTCTTCGTGACTCCATGTCCATGGAGTTTTCTTGCCAGGAATACTGGAGTGGCTTTGCCAGTTCCTACTCCAGGTGCCTACAACACCTGGTATTCACTGGTGGTCTCCCATCCAAGTACTAACCAGGGCCGACCCTGCTTAGCTTCCGAAATCAGGCAAGATCGGATGTGCTTAGGGCATCTAGGTATTGTCTTTTAATTATGCTAACCACTGTTGTATACCCATTGTTTTCACCTTTAAATATTGTCTTTGTAAGATGCTCTTGCTCCTTTTCAAGGGGGAAAGGTGGGTTAAAAATATTTTGAATGAATAAATAAATATTATGAGAATATAGTTGAAATAAAATAGTTTAAGAAGCATGAATGGGAAAGTACAGTGACTATGCTTTAAAGCAGTGGTTCTCAACCTGTGGGTCCCAGATGTTCCTGGATTGCAACTTCCAGAAACCCCTTCCAGCACAGTGAATTGTGGAGACTCAGTATAAAAGTTGTCAACTACTGGCAGATAGAAGAGGAAGAGAGGACCATCCTAGCTATACTTGCCAGGAAGTCTCACAATGAGGATACACCAACACGCTGATCTCCTAAATAGAGATGGGCACGACTTAGCGGTATTCCCGTTTCCGTTTCCGTTACTCGTTTCCGTTACGGAACGGAAACGGTAACGGGAATTACTCCGCCAGACTTCGAGCTCGAACCGACGAACGAACAATTTGGTCTGATTTGTCGTGCTCGTTACTTGCATCGCGCGATCGCGCGCAATGCCAAGCGGCACAGAAAAAAAGTTTTAAAAGTTAAAAAAAAACCCGATTCCCGGCCCTAAAAGCAGGCAAAAACTGTCTGAGGGCACCTACCACCAGGCCAGAAGGGTTTTTTTTGGGTGGGGGGTTCCCCCCCCCGTTCCTTGGGCTAGTGCTACTGCTGCGCTGCGCTGGTACCAGGCGGGGGGGCATTGCCAATGCCATTCGGTGTGCGGGCGGGGGGATCCAAAATGGCGACCGCAAATTTTTCTTTGAAACCGTGGCCCAAATACCCAACAAAGCACCACAGAAACATGAGAAAAATAGCTATTTTAAACACTTGAATTTTTACTGTAGCAGCAGTGGGTTTGTCTTGCCAAAATACGTCTCCGTTTATTTTATTTTATTTTATTTTCATTTTTTTTTACACGTGCGCAACGGTGGGCTGGCCATGGGACGGGACCATGCAAATTTTCGGAGCCATTCCACCAATCGCATGGCCAGGTTTTGACTGACACTTCTGGATGTGCCAGAGGGCATAAAAAGGCGAGGCACCTTCCAGTCCGTCGCAGTCTGGGCTTGGATCTTGGAGGGTGGTTTAGTCAGGGCTGGATTGCTGCGCTCGAGTCTACTAGTTTCGATTTCGCGGTCGCGCTAGGCAGGGACTCAGGGAGTGAGGGAGGGAATTGAATTTAATTCTCGTCGTCGCAAACATACGATTCGAATTTCTTTTATTCCTGGCTGTGGGGAATAGCAACTCAGCGTTTATTTTTTTTTTGTTTTCGGAAGAGTTCCGTTTTTTATTTGCTTTGCTATTTGCTTCAAGGGGGAGGGAAGATTTGAGCGGGAGGGGAGGGGAGTGCGGATTGGAAATATATTATTTTTATTTTACACTACCATACTATTTCTTTTCTATCCCAATTTCCCACCGAGTTCATTTACTTGGCAAAGGTCCTTTTACCCTGCGCCTACCTACAGCTTTTTTGCTGCTGTTGTGATTGGGGTTTTGGAAGGGAATCCAGCAACCCTATCCTACCCTAGCAGCTTATAGTTTTATTTATACCGTTACCATTCATTTTCTATTCTACCTACAGTTTAGCAAGTGGCAGTACTAGTGCTTAGAAGGGGGGGTTGGAGGCTGTGGATTAAATTATTTTAGAACTATTATTCAGAAGAACTCAGTCAGTAGGCAGAGTCTCCCTTGCCAACCAGTGCACTCAAAGATCTCTCACACAAGCACATTTGTGTTGGCATTGGCATTGGCATTTGGCAACAAGGCTAGGGCACCTTCTATAGAACATTTTACAATTTCATTTTACTTATTTATAGTTATATATTCTTTCTCTTGTCCAACAACTCATTCATTTTTTTGGATTAAGGCACTGAAACAAACATTTGTTGAAGGGCAGGCACCCAGCCACTTTATAGACCTTTTCCTTCAATTACATCTTTGAAGAAGTTACCTGTGCAATAATACACTTGCCTTGTGAAACTTGTTTGCCAGGATTGGCAAACCCCTTCCTTCTGCTAGCTTGGTTTTTGTGCTGTTTGTGAGTCAACCTCACTCATTTACTTTTGCCACCAGGCTACATAAACAATTACATTTTTGAAGAAGTTACATTTCTCTTTGTTACACTTGCCCTGTGCTATGCATTGAGAAACTTGTTTGCCAGGATTGGCAAACACCTTGCTCCTATTTCCTTGTTGGTTGTGTTGTTGTTTGTGGTGTTGTTGTTGTGAGTCCATCTCACTCAATTTCCTTGCCACCTGCGCCTACATAAATACAATCCTATTATAATTTACAGCTGTGAAGAAGCCACAGTTCTCCTCCTAAGTACAGACTTGACTTGTGCAGCAGGGCATTGAGACTGAGACTAGGGTGCCAGCCAGGATTGGCTAAACCCTTACTCCTATTCCCTTGTTGGTTGTGTTGTTGTTTGTGGTGTTGTTGTTGTGACTCCATCTCACCCATTTCCTTGCAAGCTGAGCTTACATAAATACAATCCTACTATTATTTACACAACTGTGAAGAAGCTACAGCTCTCCTCCTAAGTTGTGCAGCAGGGCATTGAGACTGAGACTAGGGTGCCAGCCAGGATTGGCTAAACCCTTACTCCTATTCCCTTTTTTGGGGTGGTGGGTGGTGGTGTTGTGACTCCACAAAAAGTGAGAACAATGAGGAGAGGTCGCAAAGCAAGAGGGCAGGGGAGGGGAACTCCTACTAAGATAAACCGGGCCACGTTTCTGAGGGAAGGGACAGGGACTAGTAGTGCAGAAAGTGATACTGGTGCAACTCCCTCCCCAAGTAGCAGTGCCAGTGGCACAAGCAGCACCGTGCCATCATCGTCTGTCACCGAGGGAAGCATGGATGAGGCATACCAACTCCCATCTCCGATACCTGACAGCATCACCCTTAAGCAGGAAGAAGACGAGGGCTCTGATTCCGAAATGGCATCAGAATCAGAATCGGGATCCCTTTATCTAAACCTGCAAGATTCTGAGGACCTGTTGGCAGGGACAGACTTAAGTCAGGCTCCAGGCAGTGAGGGAAGGAGCAGCCCTCTTTCCACCCAGAGTACCACCAGTGAGAGCAGTAGTACTACTCTACTTTCCCAGCAGGGCACAGGCCACACCAGCACCACAGCAGCGCCGGCAGGCAATAACAGAGGGGGCGTTACTTTCTGTAAGCCACGAGGGTGTCTCTGGGAGCATTTTGAGAACAGCCCCCAAGACCCAAAGATGGCGGTGTGCAAGATATGCGGGGTGGTCTTGCGCAGGGGGAATGACCCTAAACACCTCTCCTCAAGTGGGTTGCGCAGCCACCTGATGAGGAAGCACCCTGGGACTCTGCCTGGAACCCTGTCAGGCCCTTGCTCTTCAGGGAGGAAGAGAGGGGAAGAAGGGTTAGAGAAAGAAAAACACAGCTCCGCTAGTGAGAGTGGGAAGAGGCAGGCCACTCTGCAGGAAGTGGGTCTGTTGGGTGGGACTTTTGTCAGCCCGCGAAATAGGGCCAAAGCACAGGAGACCACCACTCGAGTGGTGGGTGAAATGGTGGCTTTGAACGGGTTGCCCCTCTCCTTTGTGGATTCATCAGGCTTCAGGCACCTGATGAAGCACGTGGCACCATGGTACGAGCCTCCATCCCGGCGTACCTTCAGCAGGCGGGTGATTCCCTCCCTTTATGAGTCTGTCAGGGACAGGATCCGGGCCCTGCTGCAGGCGGCCAGAGGGAGGAAGATCCACTTCACTTCCGACCTCTGGACCGGTGGGCACCACGGATACCTCTCTCTGACGGCTCACTGGTGGCAACCCAAGGAGGTCCTGGAGCCCCGATCAGCCCATGAGCAGCTGCAGGGGGAGGCACAAGGCAGCACCCCAAGAGGGTATAGGGTGGTGCTTCTCCAGGCCCAAAGCATGGAGGACAACGCCACAGGGATCAACATTGCTGACGTTCTCAAGACAGCAATGCGAGAGTGGGGATTGGGGACAGAGGGACAGGTCAATCGTGGAGTCATGGTTACAGACGCGGGCCGTAACATGACCAACGCGGTTCTTGGGGCAGGGTTCCAGGGCATCGTGTGCGCAGCACACAAACTGCATCTAGTGGTGGGCGATGCCATTGGCCTGGGTGCACCAAAGGACTCCTGGGGTGAGGGGACCAGGGAGACCAGGGCCTTGCTGGACAAGTGTCGTAAGATCGTGGGGCACTTCGCTCGCAGCGTCAAGGCAGCCAGGATGATGCGTGAGAGGCAGGCAGAGACGAGCCGACCGGAGCACGTCCTGATCCAGGACGTGACCACCCGGTGGAACTCCACCCACGAAATGGTCAGGCGTCTGGTGGAGCAGAAGGAGGTGGTGGAATACATCATGTCAACCACCCCGGTCCTGCATGAGGGGAGGGAATTGGACCTTGGTGCTACCGAGTGGCTCGCCCTCTCCCAGATGGCGGGTATCCTGCAGCCTTTTGAGGAGACCACCCACGTCCTCAGCAGCTACAACGCCAGCCTGGGCCACGTTCTCCCCCTAGTCAATGCCCTTCGCCAACACCTAGAGGCCAGTATCCGGGAAGAAGGCAATCTTCTCCCTAGAAGCAGGGCATTGGCAGAGAGGCTGTTGACCGGCGTGGATACCCGCCTTGGCCCACTAAGGAGGGAAAACGTGTACCAGATGGCCTGCCTGTGCGACCCTCGCGTCAAGGGTTCCCTGGCGGCCAGCAGTGCCGAACTGAAATCCTGGAAGACGGAGCTATGCCGTCAAGTCAGGGCTCTCTCCGATCAGAGCCAGGCGTCTCAGAGGGCGCACGGAAGCCAGAGCGATGCTGAGGAGGACTCCTCGCAAGGATCCACAACTCCAGGAGCGTACACCCAGAGACCAGGTTCCGTTCCAGCAGCCAACTACCTGGCCTCTGCCCTAGCCATGGCAGTTTCCTCCTCAGTGGAGCCAAGGGAGGAAGAAGTAGCGGAGCCCGCTCAGACCATGGTGAAGGAGTACATGGCCGAGCCCCTCCAACCCCTCACCTCAGACCCACTGCACTACTGGGCCAGAAAGGCAGACCTCTGGCCCGCTCTTTCAACTCTGGCGTTGGACCTCTTGTCCATCCCACCCACCAGTGTCCAGAGTGAGCGTGTCTTCTCCCACATGGGTGATGTCCTGAGGCCGCGCCGCTGTCGCCTGGACCCGGAGACGGTGGAAAGGTTGACTTTCATCCGCTTCAACCTTTCCACCTTGGGATTACCCCACCACTCCAAGAACTAAGTTGCTGCCTGTAACCTAACCTCCTGTCTGCAATCCTCCATGCCCGCCCGCAAGCCTGCCTGCCTCCCCTTGGCCGTACGAGCCTGCCTGCCCGCCTGGCCCTGTGACTACCTGCCGACTCCAGTGCTTAATGCCTGCAAAACTGCCTGCTGGACTGCCTGCCTGCCTGCCTACCTGTATTGTCTCTCACACACAACTGAAGGGTACTATTAGTGGCCCAATGTTTCTAGCCCTGGCCTCTGTCTCCTAATCCAGGCAGGGCCACTCCTGCTTCCTTGGAAAGGGTCCGTATTGGCCCAATGTTTCCCCGTTGGCCATGGCTGGTCTGAGTGAGACCCTAATACCTGCCTTCCTTGGTGCTTCACACCGTTCCCTGGGGTTTCGGCACCAAACTGCTAACAAAGTGGTGAGGAAGCACTTTACAACAACCTACCTCAAAGACTGATTATCAGGGGGCTAGCTCTCCTCCTTACAGCCTTAGAGAAATAGACCCACCCAGTTCTCCTGCTTCAACTCTGTCTCCCTGTTTGGCAACTCCCGTTCTCCTGGGGTGGCAATAGAAACTCTGCCTCCCAAAGCACAATCAATCCTCCCTACGGGCACTGTGCCTTAGTGCCTTCCCAATCCCTTGCCTTGTTGGCTGGTATCCTCTAAGCCTGCGTCTAGGCAATCCTTACCTGTAAGCCAGACTAGATGCTTCCCTGCCTGCCGTGCCCTCTGCCCACATGCCTGCCTGTCAGACTCCACCAGTCCCGGCACTGAGCATGCCTTCCAGTTGCTTATCATTCAACCTCCTCCAATCTGCACTTCTGGCTTCCAAGTCCCATACTTTGTCATCTGGGCTGGTCTGTGATTCACGTGATCCACAAAGAACGGCTGTGGAAAGGGAAAGACAGCTGCTCCGCTTCTATTGGAATTTGGGATTGGGAGTTTTTTGGATTATACATGTCTCTCTGCAGGAAGTGCTGCCGGTGTGTGTGTGTTTTTTTGTCCTCCTCCTCTGCTGCTCCTCTTCACTCACAGCTGCATTGCATGAATGGAGGGACCATGAACCTTCCAGCCTTGGTTCTTGGTTAATACTCTGACCCACTAGGAGGGACAAGGAAACTTCCAGACTTGGTTCCTCGTGGATACTCAGACCCACTAGGAATGTGTGATTCCGTTTCCTCCGCCGCCACTCTTTCCACTGGGCTGCCAGCGGTGCCTCACAAAGAAGGGAAACGTACTTGTTGTGTGCGTAGCGTACTCCATTCAGAAAGAACCATGTGTGGGTTCTTGATGCTGTGCTGCTGATGCTGATGCTGTGTAACCGGAAAAGAAGAAATACCGGCTGCAAATCTAGGTTGTGATTGAGTTACGGGAACACTCATCAGGAACAGCAGTGGTGGTGGGCTTAGGGATAGGGTTAGGGGGTATGTTTCGGCCTCCGCTACTCTGCCCTCTGGGCTGCACAACGCTGTGTTTCACAACGAAGGGCATGGAGATGGAATGCCGGCAGTTAGGAGCAAGTCTACCAGCACACAGCTGGGAAAGAAAGTCAGAAAGCTTGGCTTGCTGTCCTTTTGGAAGCCTGTGTGGCTCTAGCTCTGTGTCTTCTCGCTGCCTGCCTGTCAGCCCCCCCCCCCACTTCTGGCTTAGCGGAGAGGCCTTCCAGCCGCTTCTTCTTCACCCTAACAGCACGGTCCAGTTAGTGCTTCAAGTTCAGCCCTGTCGCTACTCCCCTCAAGTTGCCCATGCAGCAACCACGGCTGCTTCCGCCTCTAGGCAGAAAATCACTTGAGGAGAAGAAGAGTGCAGTGCAGTCCAATTTGTTTCGAACTGGGGGACTCTGTCATCCCACGGGGGGGGGGGGTTTCTTTACGCAGTCTAGGTTGGGAAATCCCTTGACAGAAGGAGGGAAGATTCGGTGCCTCTCCTTCTACCCCCTCTAGTCTTGCCTTCTGGCCTCCACTAACCTTCACTCCGGGCTGCACCCACTGTGCCTCACAGGGAAGGGCTTGGTGCTGGCTTGTGTGCTAGAAAACAGCCGTGGGCCCGTGATTGCTCTCCTCAAGTGCCTTGCGCAGCCACCTCATGCGAAAGCACCCTTGGACTCTGCCTGGGACAGTGACAGGCCTCTGCAGGAAGTAGTGCCGCTGTGTGGGAGTGTTGTCAGCCTCCGGACCGCTATTTAGTCTTCACTGGGCTGCCATACACTCTGGCTCACTAAGAAGGACAACTTACTGTTGTCATGGTGGCCCTCTGTCACCATTATAAATAGAACAGCTTATCACACAGTTGCAGGCTTGCCTGTTCGAATTGTGGAAGCTGTGATTCACCACCACCACGAAGGGCATGCCACTGGGCTGGGCTGCAATGCACTCCATGTTTGGAGACTCTCTTGATGCACACGGACGGTGTGAGTTTCCTCCCCCACTCTCACTTGGCTGCCAACTGTGTCTCACAAGGAAGGGCATTTTCCTGGCCGTTGAAACAAAGGGTTTCCCTTGCAGAAGGATTATACTTTAGGGTAAGGCCACTAGTCTTTGTGGCCACCCACCCACCCACCCACCCAAATAAATGAAGTGTTTGCCTCGGAGAAGGACTGAGTTTGGAGGCAGCTTGGCAATTGGCACTGCTGCTGTTGACAAGAAAGTGTTATCCTTGTGGAGTGGAAGGTGTAGGTTTTGGGGTTCTGTTTCCTTTCCATCTCCTGCAACCCACTGTGTCTCACAAGGAAGGGCATTTTCCTGGCCATTGAAACAAAGGGTTTCCCTTGCAGAACGATTATACTTTAGGGTAAGGCCACTAGTCTTTGTGGCCACCCACCCACCCAAATAAATGAAGTGTTGTTTCCTTTCCATGTCCTGCAACCGTTCACAGAAGGGCATTTTCCTGGCGTCCTCCTCAGGCCATTCAGCCACGCTAGGCAGCTGGAGCTTCCTGGCAATAATCCTCCCCTACGGTCCGGCCCTGTGGCCTCAGACTCAGGCTATGTGGCCTCCGCCACTCTTTCCTCTGGGCTACAAGATGCTGTGTCTCACACTGAAGGGGGTTCCTGAATTTGAACAGCGTTCGAGTACGTACAGCAGTGCACCACCAAGACTTAGTCCAAAAGTGACATGTGGTGGTGCATCGCATAGAAGTGTGGTGCCAGACCAAACCCAAGGTGATTGGCCTCCTCCTCCACTCTTTCCTCTGGGCTGCAAGACGCTGTGTCTCACACTGAAGGGGGTTCCTGATTTTGAACAGTGTTCGAGTACGTACAGCACCACCAAGACTTAGTCCAAAAGTGACATGTGGTGGTGCATCGCAGGCAGTGTGGTGCCATGCCAAACCCAAGGTGATTGGCCTCCTCCTCCTCCAGTCTTTCCTCTGGGCTGCGAGATGCCGTGTTTCACACAGAAGGGGGGTAATGATTTGAACAGTGTTTGCATCGCAGGCAGTGTGGTGCCAGACCAGACTCAAGGTGATTGGCCTCCTCCGCAACTCTTTCCTCTGGGCTGCAAGACACTGTGACCCAAGGACAATGGCATTTTACTTCCAGTCAGGCAATTCAGCTCCTTTTTATACTGGAGCTGGCAGTGAGCCTCCCGTACTCAGGCTCTGTGCTGTGGTCTCCTACTCTGCCTTGTGGCCTGGCAGGAGTGGCCGCCCTTACTCTGGCCTTGTGGAGTGGACGCGTCGCCCATAGATAGTCCTCCTTGTATAGCCTAGTGGGCTGGGCTGTGGGCTGTAAAACTTAAGTCAGAGCAACCCAGAGCCCTATCCCATTCCCATCCCTACCAAAGCTATTCCGGCTGTACTAGCTACTAGTAGCTAGGTACGAACGTAAAACGTAGCTTTAACCACCTCAGGCTCTAACTGTAGTCTAATGCATTGCTGAATGCTGACCACCAGACCAATCCATGACCAAAAGCAGGGTTGCATTGGCTTTGGCTCATTGGCTGTATTGCTTGTCCTTTAAGTGTGTGTGACTTTGACTGTGAATGTGAAGTGAAGTGAAGGCAGAAGGACCTTGGAGATGGGGGGGCAATTTGAGAGGAGT
>JAHTLZ010000030.1:2871591-2927210 GCA_023846285.1 Phrynocephalus versicolor | reverse complement strand
ACTCAGGCCTTTCCTCAGTAACTAGCTACTTGCGTATAATTTTTTTTAAATGGATTGCTATGCAAGGCTGCTTTAACGGGATTTTTAGTTTTACTTGTGTTCTCCATATTTGCATTCTACATTTCTCAAAGTGCATTAAAATATTAGTATACTTATTTTTCTTAGTTTTAGTACTGTGTGTGTGTGTGTGTGTGTGTGTGTGTGTTGTGTTGTTACAGTCGTGACTGACTCTTCGTGACTCCATGTCCATGGAGTTTTCTTGCCAGGAATACTGGAGTGGCTTTGCCAGTTCCTACTCCAGGTGCCTACAACACCTGGTATTCCCTGGTGGTCTCCCATCCAAGTACTAACCAGGGCCGACCCTGCTTAGCTTCCGAAATCAGGCGAGATCGGATGTGCTTAGGGCATCTAGGTATTGTCTTTTAATTATGCTAACCACTGTTGTATACCCATTGTTTTCACCTTTAAATATTGTCTTTGTAAGACACTCTTGCTCCTTTTCAAGGGGGAAAGGTGGGGTAAAAATATTTTGAATGAATAAATAAATATTATGAGAATATAGTTGAAATAAAATAGTTTAAGAAGCATGAATGGGAAAGTACAGTGACTATGCTTTAAAGCAGTGGTTCTCAACCTGTGGGTCCCAGATGTTCCTGGACTGCAACTTCCAGAAACCCCTTCCAGCACAGTGAATTGTGGAGACTCAGTATAAAAGTTGTCAACTACTGGCAGATAGAAGAGGAAGAGAGGACCATCCTAGCTATATTTGCCAGGAAGTCTCACAATGAGGATACACCAACACGCTGATCTCCTAAAATCTCACCAAAGCACCTCAAGGAGGGATAGGTCCAAATTTTTATTAAATCTCTATGTTTGGTAAATTGTTTTGAAGGCTCTGATCCAAAATGTAGGCAAATAAATAATCAACACTGCTCCTTTACAGCACCGAAGCTAGATGAAGACTTTTCAATGGAGGAACATTGCATTTTCCTGTGAAATAATAATAGTTTTTGAGTGGAAAAACCTATTAGGGCCTGATTTCATTACAGTGCACTCAGATCCTTCTTTCTGGGCATCAGTAATCCACTGAAAACCTGCTCTCTAGATTGAAGTTAATCAAGGAGTGAAACAATTTATGTCTGTACACATGGTCATGTCCTCCTTCTTTAGAAGTCGCCTAAAAATATATTTGCAAAAAGCTGGCTCTGGCAAAAGTATGAACAATAAAAAGCAGTCACAATGAACAACAAAGGAAAGGGGGCTGTTTTACACAAATATGCAAAGGTTTATCTCAAAGCATCCTAGATGCACCAAACAGTCTGACAGGGCTCTACCAATGCTGTACCAAAGAAAGGTGCCCGTCCTTCCTTGTCTATATCAAGAGTAAGCAACCTAGTATGCGTGAGGTATTTTGGACTTTTAATCCTTGAATTCCTGATCTGTGGCTGCATGAAATAGGGATTATGGAAACTGTTTTTCAAAACATCTGAAGGACACCAATTTTTCTGTCATTGCTTTGGAGGAATGGGGAGATTGCTGCACCCTTGTAAGTTTTGATAGACATAGTTTACAGAAAATAATCACATCAACAATCTCTAAAATTGCTAACATCTCTGATTCCAAAGTCTCAGCATCAAGGTCTTCACCGTATAGCCAAAAACCCTGACATTTAGCTGTTTTTAGTTGTTCAAGAAAACTCAAAGCACAGGCAAAATCCAAAGAAACAAAACAAAAGACAAAAGCATGTGGCACCTTAAAGAGTCACTATTATATTTTAATGCTTACACTTGTTCTCTAAAAGTGATCAGAGCAGCAACAAAACTAGTTTAAAATATGATGTTCTGTCATGCAAGTTGTGCTAGATTACACTGAACTATGCCTTAAATTACCCTGCATCTCACTACCAGTGAAAATGTTCATGTACGGTAGTTCATTTGCTTATCGTCTAACAGAGGGTGATCACTTTTTCAAAAAATAAAAAAAATTGAGGTCTGAAGGGGATTTCCTTTGGGACAGATGATGGCTGCTATGAAAGTGACTGACTGACCCTTTGCTGCGGAGCCTGGGAAGGAGAGGACTACAAAAGGCATCATTAACTGGAGCTGGAGTCAGTTTAGACACATCCTCTAGCATGGTGGCTCAGTGGTGTGGCTCAGTGGTGTGGCTCAGTGGCGTGGTGGCTCAGTGGACTAAGGCTCTGAAACTGCTGACTTCAAAGTCAGCAGCTCGGCGGTTCAAATCCTGGGTGCCATGCAGTGGAGCGAGCTCCCGCTGTTCACCCCAGCTCCTGCCAACCTAGCAGTTTGAAAGCATGTAAAATGCAAGTAGATAAATAGGTACTGCCATAAAAAAGTGGGAAGGTAAAACAGTGTTTCCTTGCAGCCATGCCGGCCACATGGCCATGGACTTGCACAACACTGGCTCTTTGGCTTGAATACGGAGATGAGCACCGCCCCTAGTAGGACACGACTAGCACGCATGTGGGGGGGGGGACCTTTACCTTTACCTAGTATACTAAAATATCAGATCTTTCTATCACATCACCTCTTTTTGGTGGTCTAATCTAGAAATCATCTCATTTCAGGAACTTTTGCTGCAGAATTTTTGTGTGTGGCTGTGACGACACCTCCCTTTTAAACGTGTGATTGTGATGAAAAAATGTGAAGGGTAGGGAGCCAACTTATTCATCTTCACAATATCCACTTGGTAATGCTGCCACCTTTTAAATCGTTGCCTTATGAACTGGGACAGACTCAGATGGATAACACAAAAATAATGATGAAGTTTATTGAGAAAATAAATAAATACAATAATGACTGACATTGGTATGCGTTGCCTCAAGCATAAAATAGATTAATTCAACTCTTCAAGCCTCCCTGTCTTTAATAACCAGTAAACAGTAAAGCCCTCACTGCCTGACTGAACTCTAACAGAGCGGTGCTCTCTCCCAGCCCTCCCTCTCAACAACCCTCAACTGAATCACCCCCACAGACCAGGCTCCACCCCTTTTATGCCATACAATCCCCCGCCCTCCTGCTGGGATTGGCTGATAATTTACATATGCATTTCTCCTGAATCCAGGGTGTTGTCACAGTGGTCCAGGAAAGAGTTTCAGCAGTAATTAAGGTAATTAAGGTACTTATACATTTTATCATCCTTGATAAGAAAAGGTGCTTTGATACATTGAAAGACTCATGTGGGGAAAAATGGACAACCTCTACACAATTTTATTACAAAAGCATAAAGACCAAAACTTTAAAAAACTCATTGCATTTTATTACATTTGTTTCTCTTTTGGGAGGAAAACCTTGAGACAGATCTTAAACAAATGAACTGCAAATGATGTCAAATTTGAGAAGTTCCTGTCAAAATGGCCTTAAAAATGTGATTTAAAAGTAAACCTCTAAAGTTGGTTGAAAATGGTATTCATTACAGAAATAAATTCCCATTTACAGGTGTATTACTCATTTGAATGGTAACTTCACCATGCATTCATTTCAAAAATGAACTTGTCACAGCTAAGTATATTATTTGTAACTTGTTATTTCCAGGCTCTGCCTTCCCACCCACTCAGTGTCTGAAAATGGAACATCTCACTAACAATTCCAAGCTCTAGCGATTCCCACAAAGCTCACACACATAAAGAGGAACAAAGACGACTTAACATTACATAACTTGAACTCCTTGGGCAGCACATTAACATGCATATTGGATTGTCGTCTCTGTCCAGTGCAATTCATTACTTGGTCAAGATTTCAGATTCCTGTGGAGAGAGCCGTTATCCTGCTTCTAAACATCCTTATTAGAGTCCTGGGGCCCTCATACATCTTGTCTTTTGGAAAGGCTGCGCTGTCAGTTATCAAGCATTTTAATTCTCATCTGGAATAAAGCCTTCCTCTGGGACCAGCAAAAGACACAGTCGACTGATTCAAAGAACTAGAAAGCTTTTTTTTTTTTTTTAAAGCAGATGTCATTACCTCAACCCAGGAACCTAATTTGAATATGCCATTTCACAGAAATAAACTTGCAGTGATGGTGACAAGTTGGTGCGTGTCCAAATTTGGAAGACATGCTTCCTGCTCCAGCACCCACTATGCTCACATTGGAGGTGGGCGGACAGCCACTTGCTCTCGCAGTGGCTGCGACACTCCTCTACCCATACCTGAGAAGAACGGGGTGCAGGGAGTCTGTATAATAATAATAATAATAATAATAATAATAATAATAATAATAATAATAATAATAATAATAATAATAATAATAATAATAATAATAATACCTTTATTGTCTATGTACAATATTTGCAGAATGAAATTGGCTGAGTCTCCCTTTCCCACCCCCACCAACATCCCACCCCCACCCCACTAGCAAGCACTCAGTATCCTAAGATGTAGAGTTTGTAAAAGCTGTGTTTTGAGGACCAACTCCCTGAATAGCCACGGCAATGCTGACCACAGGGTATTCTGGGCATTGTAGTCCAACAGGAAACTTTTCCGAGTTTAGATGCCATGGGGCCCCTTTTTTTCCCTGGCAGCTCGCTCTCCCTCCTCCCCGCCCCACCGCTCTCTTTCTTTGTGTGCACTCCAGCAAATGCACTTTGGCCATCTTCAGCTGCTCTGAGTCAATGGATGCTGCAGGTAATTTGTTGTGGCAACTACAAGTACACACACATATCAGACTGCTGCAGTTTGTGACTCAGCAAGTTGAACTCCAGCCGAGCTCCTGTTTTTGTCACTGCTGTCAGTGGAGTGTTGCTATTAAAGAGTCAGACAACAATAGCTGGGTGCATATGCCTTTGCTGATGATATGCTACACAGGACTGACACAGAGCAGTGTAGCAGAGCCGGCATATGGAAAGTCAAAGAGTCAGAATTATGTTGAATAGCAGGTGTGGTGGGGTCTTCTGCCACACCTATTTGACTTTCTTATTTCCTCTCTTCAATCCTTGTAGTGGTTGAATGGGAAATGTATCCCCCTCCAAAAAAAAAAAACCCTATATTAATATGATGCATGCATTTCACAATTCAAAGGCCTTTGGTATGGTGTCTAGTTTGGAATTGGCATTAAAGATCCCTTAGGCATGCAGAAAAGATGAAAACTCCAGAGCAGCCTAAGAATGAGGTGGCTCATACTTACATAAGCACATAAGAACAGCCTTGCTGGGACAGGCCACAGTCCATTCAGTCCTGCAGTCTGTCTCACACAGTGGCTCACCATTTGCTTCAGGGTATTCCCAAGCAGATGTCTTTACCTGCTTATGATTCCCTGCAAATGGTATTGAGAGATGTCCTGCCTATCTCTCCAACCCAGAGGTTGTCCTTAGGCATCCATAATGATAGCCATGGACACCTTTGTTCTCCATGAACTTGTCTAATCCTTTCTTAAAGCTGTCAAGGCTGACAGCTGTCACCACTTCTTCTGGCCGGAAGTTCCACAGACCAGTGATCCTCTGGGTGAAAAAGTACTTTCTCTTATTTGTTTGAGATCTAGCACCCAAAAGTTTCATGGAGTGCCCCCTGGATCTACTGTTGTGTGATAGGGAAAACAGTTTTTCCATATTTACTTTGTCCACACCGTGTATGATTTTATAAACTTCAATCAGGTCACCTCTTAGGCACTGACATTCAAGAGTGAAGAGGCCCAGCCGTTGTAGCCTCAGATGGTAAGGAAGGCGTTCCAGTCCCCTGATCATTCTGGTTGCTCAACTCTGCACTTTTTCCATTTCCATAATATCTGTACTAATTAATCAGCCTTTATCGGCATACATAATTTAACAACACAAGTTCAATATAGATTACAACAATAATAGTAGTTGAAGGGTTAACTACTCAGAGCATCTTTGCCAGTGGGCCCGAACCATAATATCGTTCTGGAGGTAGGGTCACCAGAGTGGTACACAGTATTCCAGATGGGGCCTCACCATAGATTTATAAAGAGACAAAATGACACTTGCTGACATATTTTCTATACCCTTCCTAATGAACACTAGCATTGAGTATCTTTTTCACTGCTGCAGCACACTGGGTTCACACTTGATTCATCACACACACACACACACACACACACACACACACACACACACAGAGAGAGAGAGAGAGAGAGAGAGCAGAAGCTGCATAAGCTCAATTCTGCAAAAAAGATCATTTAAAAGATAAAATGTATTCCAAACATTTGAACCACATTTTCCCCAAAAACACATAATCATGCCTATTTTCTCTCAAAAATTCTTTTCTAAGTATGTTTTCCCTCAAGTGTGTTTTTAAGGCTGTGTTTGGATATAAAGAGCAATCTGGGAAGTAATAAACAGGCAGAGAAGTGAAAGATAAGTCAATTGTAATTTGTAAGTTTGTTTTGGAAGTGCAAATCACATTACAATTCACACAGACTGGGTTATTTTAGATGTAGCATTGGGACTTTGAAATTCCATCTCTCTCTTCTTCCTCCTCTTCTGGTCACTGGAGGCTTTTGGGCCCGTGAGCCTCAGCTATTCAGACATTACTCACAATATTGCAGTCAGGATAAAATAGAGAATGGGAGAGTCATCTACATCCCCTTGAGTTCATTGATAACTCAGTGAATGATAAATAAAGATAAATAATAAAACCATTTCCCCATATCTTCCTAGTTTCAGCAAGTTTGCCACACCACATACGTGGGGCCGCATTCATGTCAATTTCTCCTGTGGGAGGGTTCACAAAGCAGAGAGCAGCCCAAGCCCACAGAACATTCTGGATTTTCTTCAGCTGGCACTGAAACATTCTAGCCTCATACTTTTTATTTTTTTACATTCAGCTCAACAAGGAAACAAACCATTTCCCTGTATTCCAAATCAATCATTAAATAGCGGTCCTGGCAAGCTTTGTAACTCTCAACTGTTCTAGGGCAAAACGAGGCAAACCTGTTCCAAAAGAATGTGTTTACTTTTCAAGAGACACATAACTTCATCTAGAAATGCTACCGGCATTGTTAGGTAATCCAGAAAGTGAGTTTGATTGTAAGCAGGTGGTGCCAAGTTAGATGGACATCTTTGTTCTTCTCTTCTTGAAGAAGCATGTTTACAATTATGCCCTGTGTTGTATCTGTGTGTTTGGTAGTGGTGATCCTCACACAGAGATGCACACTCAAAATACTGGAATCCATCCTAATCCGATATTAGATTTTCTTGCCCCCCAGTTTAAGGACCTTTTGTTGCCAACTTGTAGATGACAAGGAAAACCACCGTGCAAAAACATGGGCAACAAAGCTTAGAGTTTACAAGCTCTGTGATAGGGCTGTTAATGACAGGTCCTTTTGAAGGTCATCATTCCATAGGACAGTGTTGGCAAACCTATGGCACGGGTGCCAAAGGTGGCACTCGGAGCCCTTTCTGTGGGCACCTGACATTGCCCCTTCACAGACACCTGTATTCAGGTTAAATAGCTGTATTGGCACTTTGCAAAAAAAGTGGGTTTTGAATCACAGTTTGGGCATGGCCTCTGAAAGGTTCGCCATCACTGCCATAGGATCCCTAGAATAGATATGATGGCCCATATCAATATTGCAATCCAGGTATCAGTACAGGCTGAACCTATTTAGTGAAAACAATTTCACTTATGAGTGAGTTATTTTTATCAAGTGATGAGGATGCAATTAAAACATTACACGGATGTCGCTCCCTTGGTGTCAATTTTAGCTGCGAATTGCTGCAAGGTAAGAAGTAACAGGAGACACTTGCTGCCACATAACTAATGTGCAATAGCAAATACCAATTTCAGTTTTGTTTTTCTAAAATACGTGGCAGCTTGACTTAAACAGAGATTTGCATGGATGGAGGTATACTAATGGATGCAACTAATGGGATTGTGGCCTTTATTTATTTATTAATCATTTGTCTCCTGCCATTCTATGAAGGTAAAACAAAACAGGACCCCAGCACTCATGGTAGCTAGAAAACATTGGTAAAAAACAACAAAACTATCACAATAATCAGCAAAGCAAAGCAAAGTGGTCTGCTTATATACCGCCCCATACCACTTCAAGTGGTGTCTGGGCGGTTTACAGTTGTTTTTAATTATAGTATGCAGACTACACATTGCCCCCCCCAGCAAGCTGGGTACTCATTTTACCAACCTCAGAAGGATGGAAGGCTGAGTCAACCATGAGCCTGCTACCTGGGATTGAACCCCGAGGTCGTGGGCACAGTTTTACCTGCAGTACAGGCATTTAACCACTGCACCACCAGCTCAAGCAAATATCATATTATTTTAAAAGTTTAGAGTGAAGGGATATTTCTCCACACTCTTCCGAAAAACAACAAACATGATAATGGATTGTATCTCTGAAATATTACATTCTACCATCAGGGAGCAATCTCTGAGACCCCTCTCCTCGATCCTAATTAAGCACGCTATTCAACCGAAAGTGCAGCAATATTTAAGGCTCCGTATCAGAGCAGAAATAACTGTTAGAGATACTCCATAATTAATGCTGAAAGCATATGCAAAAAGGTGATTGAGGTCAGTCTTTTCATGTGAATGAGACTTCAAAGGAATCCCAGCCTTAAATCCTGAACTCACGGCACCAGACAAAGCAAGCAAATTTCATAATCCTAGAGATGAAAAACAAAGCCATTGTTTTGACACTCAGACATTTTTCATTTATTACGAATGTCCTCCTTCCAATTATGGCCTTTCTCCGGCATCTGTTTTTGGCCTTGCCTGGTCCAGAGGTAACAATGTAGGAGGCCGTAATTAACGAAGAGGTAGCTGTGTCAGTGTGCGCAAGCATGTCAGGCAAAATCCAAAATCCAAAACCAAAACAAAACAACCAGAAAACAAGAAGACAAAAAAAAAGTGGCACCTTAAAGACTGACTATTATATTTTAATGTGAGCATTCATAGACCAAGTTCACTTTGTCAGATGTATAGAATAAAATGAAGCACAGAATTCACAAGTCAAATATTTAAAACGTTCATTGGCTTTAAGAGTCTGAGGTGTCTGGTTATAAAAAGCTCTGCTTTTAACCCCACATACTTTCATTTATGACCGTCGTTTGGTCTGAACAATAAAAGGTCATATTAAAATCTAATCGTCTTTGCCACATTTTCCCCTTTGTCTCTGCTTTTCTTTTCCTGTGAATTTTGCCTGACATCCATCTTGTGAGTTTTCAAGATACACTTCCTATGGAGCTGTCCAGGGTGCTAGATGACTTTTGAACATGTTCTGTCCTTTGAATTCCTTGTCTACTTGATTTGGTCCTTGTGACCAGAACCTGGTCTTCGCTTCACTTTGACCTTACATGTAGCTGCTATGCCTTGCATAGTGAGAGTTCCTGCATGGCAGGGGGTTAGACAAGATGACCCTTGAAATCTCTTCCAATTCCATGATTCTGTGAGTCTATGAACTTTGCCCTGTGTAGCAACTACCGTGCAGAGCCCCCAGTCATTTCATGGACCATTGACCTGCACTCGCTACCTATTTAGCTTTGCTGCCACCATCCAGGATATCCCTCTCCTGATTTGTAGGAGCGTGTTCCTCAGCTAACCTCTCCTCCCTCCCTCCAACATGGAGGTGGAGGAGATGGGACATCCCCTAGGAGATATCCAATCAATATCTCCAGAAAGTTATGCATGACATTGGCTGCAAAGCCCGGAACATTTCTGGCTTAGTTTAGAGAGATAGTCAAGGCATGGGAAGCCCTGTGATCTTTGACTCCACCACAGTTCTGATGTGTGGCACCTTGCTCTGCAAGAAATGGGACTCTGAACAAGTCAATGAGATTCATTGTACAGAGAGGCTGTACCCTGGTGCATCATTAAATGAGAACCTTTCTTTCCCATGCTGTTTCAAATTGTCAGATTATAGGGAAATGTTTTATTCCTGGTGGTTGCACTGTGCACTGAGTGTCAGGGTGAGAAACCTGATGCTTCCCCTCAAATCAATATATTCTTTCAGCAATCTGGTATTTTTGGGTGTGTGGGTGTGTGGGGCAAATCATTCTTTTGTATGTTGTCTGTTTGAATTTGAGGCACAAACCTGATGCTGCAGCAATGACATTTTCCATCTTATTTTTTAAGGCATTGATTCCCATGAAGGCTCACAGCCTCACAGAGCTTTGATCCATTTAAAGACCCATTGAATTGAATTATGCCGGCTAAATGTTCACAATACAAGATGGGAGTGTACAGGAAAATAAACCAAGGATTACAGATGTATAGATTGAAATAGCAGCTGGCATTGGTTTATGTTCCCAATCTCAAGCACTATTCCTCCCTCCCTCCCTCCCTCCTGGCTGCTTGCCTGGGAACTGAAGGCAAGGCACACAGGTCTTCCCTGACAGTAACCTTGTGGGGTAAGTAAAGCTGAGAAAGAGTGATTGGTCCAAGATCACCCCTAGTAGGCATCATGCGTGAGTAGGCAGTTAAATCTGGGTTTCCAAGTTCCCAGCCTAACAACCTAACAATTATTCTGTTAATGGCTGTTTTAAATGTGTTTTATAAGACCTTTTAATTGTATTTTAACTGTATAATTGTATTTTAACTGTATTTTAATTGTAGCTGTATCTTTTGAATATTGTATCCTATGACCATTTTGTAAACCGCCCTGGGTGGTGCAGTGTGCACTAAGGGGGTGGTATAGAAAAATGAATGAATAAATGAATGAATATTCATCACTGACTCTTCAAATGAGATTAGAATAGAGACAAAAATAGAAAACAAAGCACTGCACTGCAGATCCCAGTGGTGTTTTGAACTCATGCAACCGATACAGGGTAACAACAGCAACAAAAGTATGAGGAGAGTGAAATAAACTGCTAATTGCATGCTAGCATGCTTGGCTTTCTTATGATAAGCCAAACCCAAAGCTCTTCAACTTTGAGTCTACTCTTTTTCAATCTACAAAAGAAAAGGTAGATGATATGTGAAATTATGATATAATTATTACATAGGCATACCTGAAATACTTTGGTTTTTTCCCCTCTCATAAATGGTACTTGATGCAGGAATTTTGCAAGTTTTGCTTATAAAGAGGTGAAAATTTCCATTCTGTACACAGGTTTTTACCACCACCACCACCACCATCCCGCCCTGGGAACAATCGTACCAAAACCAAGCATTGAAAAAAAAATTCTCATGGATGGCAGTCCTGTTCAGATATGAATGCTTTTTTTTGGATGAGGTGTGCAATATCTTCAGTACGGCTTTTGAAAGAGAACTATCTGTGCGTGCAGCAGTGCCAAAGGGACTAGAACCACTTTTTGACTATAGTAAAGTATACAAGATAAGATCAAAAGACTGCAGCTTAGCAGCTGTGGTCCTTTCCACGGATGCCAGCTGGAAGAGACAACTTAAGGTCTTAAAACAATTAATCAAATCCCCACTGCCTGGCTGGCTGTACACTGAAGTATTAAGGGCTGTTATAAGAAGCAGTGAGGTGGGAAAAAAGTATATAGCCCCAATCCCCAATCGATTATGTGCTAAAAGAGGAGACCATCTATAATGTGCAATCGGGGATTGTGTATGGGACATCTCGTGATTAAATACCAGTGAATATAACTGTCTTTCACAAACGTTGGGTGAGCTCTTTTTAATTTCCTTCCCACCCCAATTTTTTTCTCTCATTCCTCTCTTTCTCTTATTGTACCCTGATATGCATTCCACCTGCACCAACTTCACTCAGGTGACCCTCCCACCCCCAAATACCCTACACTGCTGTTTCTTTCCCCTTTTTGTTTCTTGTTCTTCTTCTTCTCCATCCCCTGTGTTTATTAAGCCTGACTCAGCTTCACATAGTTCGTAAACCTTCACATGGGGTCTGTCCAGACTGGCTATGTTGAGTGAGGGAGTATATTGAGTTACGAAGGGTCTGTTGAAGCTGAGGGGAGGAATGGTCCTCCTCTTTCAGGAAGGGTCAGGGGAAATGAAATTTATTATTATTATTATTATTATTTACATTGCTCCAATCTTCCCCTGTTGCTGCTCCATTGTCCCCCTTCTCCCGTTCCTTCTGGTCTTCTCTTGTTCTTCCTCTACTTTCCCTTCGAACAATGGACGTGTCAAAAAGAATGTTCAGTCCTACCACTGGAACAGAAAGATGCATGACAGCTCTTACAAGGGAAGAGCTCAAGATAGGTATACTTCATGCTGGGTCATCCTAAATCATCAGGATGGCACCCCAGGCCATTCAGAGAAGGAGACAAGGCAAGGATTCCTTTAAGAGGCCAGCTGCTGGAGGAGGCTGAGAAGGGAAGTCTGTGCTCCTGCTGGGACTGGATAAGGGGGAATGAGCAGCGTGTATCAGTTTGTCAGTGGGGGAGTTGGTGAACATAAGAACATAAGAGCATAAGAAGAGCCATGCTGGATCAGGCCAAAGACCCATCAAATCCAGCTTCCTGTATCTCACAGTGGCCCCAACGAATGCCTCTGGGAGGGCATGAGACTAGATATCTGTCTCCTCCTACCACTCCCCTGCACCTTGCCCTTGAAGATGTTTCTTCAACATGAGGGTGGGGGGGCAGGGAAAGGAACATGTGGCACCTGGAGTACCATGCCAGTGACTTAGGATGACCCAGCATAAAATGATTTGTGCCCATTTCTAGGAAGGGCAGCTTGCTCTAAGTAGAAACACAAGTAGATCTGGTCTTGTTTTTTAAAAAACCAAACAGTGCCATTAGTGACCTGTATATCATACCTACAAGCTAGTGTGGGTGCCCTTGTAGTTTACAAACCTCAAAGAGGCCAAGAGTAGAAACTTTTGTTCACTTGGTGCAAGAAATGTTTATTTATTTATTTATTTATTTATTTTTATATTTATATCCCGCTTATCTACCAAAGGTACTCTAAGCGGCTGTGCTAGGCATCCCTTTGGAAGATGACTGGAGAAGGGCTGATAAAGGGAAGCTGAATGCCAGCCATATGGTGGCTTGGTGGCTTGGAGGTTTCCATGTGAAGGAGATAGGTAGAAGACTTTTCTATGCAAACTGGGATGTGGAATGGAAATGGTTGTTCTGTAGTATGTGGTAAAGATGGTTGTGATTTTTAAATAGATTGCAATACTTCATAATGGCTATCAAAATCAAGTACATAACACCTGAAATCCTGTTACTGTAACTTTATACTGCACAACTAGGTTTATGACATCAGCTTATAATGGTAATATTGAATTGAACTGAACTAAAAGCTTCAAATCCTCCCACTTTAGGTTCTGAAGCTTCCTAGGGTTCTCTTTCAACCTGGGAAAACTTTGGAGACCTTGGGGTGGATAGGGTGGGGTAGTCTTCAACAGCCCAAACTCAAAACCAGTGGTCTCGCCAACAGGATCAGGCCCACTGACACTCCTCGGGCTATGGTTTTTAGTTATTAAAGACTCATCCCCCATCTTGAAGCTCCTGAAGGTTTCTGTGAGTAGAAAGGGAGTCTTGGGAAGCCTCAAATCATGAAACGGGGGATAAGAAGCTTTGAATTTAAATTAGATATTACCATATAAGGCTGATAATGTCATCCTAGTTACATAGTATGATGTTTAGTCATTGATATAAAATATATGATCTTGTATAAACCTCTGTGTTTTAATTCCCTCTCTTATTTTATGACTGTAGCTATCCCACTATTTAAATTCCCATTTCTATCTCTAATCTAAAAGAAGTTATTTTGGCAGCTCCTTATAACCTTTACATTTTAGGAACTCATAGAAGTGCATTGTAATAGTGCTTTTGAAAAACCATCTGAATACGGAGAAGAATTATTTGGCATTCTTTCCTGCACCCCCTACAAGTAGCTGCAACTGAAATGTATTGTTTATGTGAATTCTTAACACTTGCATGGGATTCCTTCAGTTCTCCTTTCATTCTTATTTGTTTATTTATTTATTATTTGCTTATTTATACAACTTATATGCTGCACACTATCCAAAGGTCTCTGGGTGGCTTAAAGCTAAAATGAACAATCAAAACAATCAGAACATTAAAATACCAATGAACAATTAAAAACAATAAAACATTTAAATACAAATACAATACACTAAAATTGCCATCTGGTCCCACAACCTATGTTATATCAGTTAAAAAACTTCTGGAACAGGAAGGTTTTTACCCTGCACCAAAAGGTTATCAAGGTCGGCGCCAGGCAGGTCTCACTCAGGAGGGAATTCCACAGTCTGGGGGCAGCTGCAGAAAAGGCCCTATACCTACAAGCCACCCCTTTCACCTCCTTGAGGGATGGCTCTTTCAGGATGGCCCCCTGGCTAGATCTTTATTGTTGGGTAGGTTCATAGGGAAGGAGGCAGTCCTTCAGGTATGAAGGTCCTAAACAGTTTAAGGCTTTATATATCAAAACAAGCACTTTGAATTGGGCTCAGGCAGCAACTGGTAACCAATGCTGGTTACCACTCACCAGCTGCGCTGCATGATTCTGAACCAGTTGCACAATGGAATAGCTAACAACACCCATCAAGGATCGCTGCTACCTCTGATTGCATTGAAACTTCTTAATCTCTTCATCACAATACAATGACTAACATTTATTCTCTTACATAGGACAAGTTTTCCTCTTTCCCACAACTTAACACCCCCCCCCCAGTATTACTTACTCTGTACCCCAGAGTGCAGAGAGAACTCCTAGTTCCCTGAGCTCCTTGCCCTCTGAAGGCCACAGGTTCTGGCAAAATGTCAGGAGGAAAAACTTCAAGAACACGGCCAAACAGCTCAAAAAAACTCACAACCACTATCATTTTAATTTTATTAGCATTTTAATTTTTAATTGTTTAAATTGTTCATTTTAATCGTAAGCCAGCCAGAGACCTTTGGCTAGTGGGCAGCAGCATATAAGCTAAATAAAGAAATAAACAAATAAATAATAAAAAGCTGCATGCATTTTGACTATTTTCATTTCTTGTTACTGCTGTCCCTAGGAATGGATGTCTTTGTCAGTTTAATCCTGTCCTTTTCAAATTCAGATTTTAAAATAGCCCAGAATTCTTTCCATTTGTATTTGTCTGTTTTTCATTTCGTTTTACCAAAAGTGAATAGAACTAATTTCTCATCTATTCATGTGACACTGCTAGTTCGAATGAGAGGCACTTTGAAAAGAGTCACTTTGTTGAACAAGAAACATTTCATTGTTGTCATAATTTCTGAAGTGAACCCATACAGTATTCAAGAGTGCATTCCCACTGTTCCTCAACGTACAGTGAAGAATTCTGTCAGTTCTCACAGTTTGTGCAGAAATATAGCTATTTTCTTATCAGAAACAGGAAAACGTTTACATGTTGTTTTCAAGAACGAGTAAAGAATTCACTTCAGTTCAAATGATGAAGTATAATACATTCTCACTGTTGCCATCTATTATTTTAGTTCATTTCTTCTACGCAAATAGCAGATGATAAAAGACAGATCATTTTTTTTCCAAGCAAGGAAGAGTGTCAGACAAGGAGACACAAACATTATGAAAACATCATTAATCATGATGGCTTTCTGTCACTGAACTGAAGCAATGGACTCACCCCAGGGCCTGATGACCTTCTGCTTATCTGTTAGATAGTTCTAAGAAAGTTCTTTCTATTTTACACTGAAGTGAAATGAGGACAAAGGCCTCCATGTTCAGCCAACTGACAGAAAGGGATTCTGCATTCCACCCCCAACCACAACTAGTCTGGTAGTGGAATCACTTGGTGGTGCAAATGGAAGCTGATATGCTTACAATCAGGGCTGGTGCGTCCATTAAGGCGAACTAGGCAGTTGCCTAGGGCGGCAAAATGGACAGAGGGTGCTGGACAGCCTGCTGCTCCCCTGGGCCCCCGCCCCTGACCACCCCCGCCCGTCCCCCACTGCCTGTCACTGCCCACCCCCCGTGCCCATCGCAGTCCCCTGCCATCCGCCGCCCCCTGCCGCCCCGCCCCGTTCTGCCGCCCTGCCGCCGCTGCCGCCGCTGAGATAAACGCTCAAAGTTTTATTTTTATTTATTTGCAATTTCCTTTATACTTTAGAGAGGCAAACCACTAATTCTTGTGAGATCAACAGCTTCGCTAAGATGTGCAGCAGTCTATCTACTGATTTTAAAAACAGATCTGAGAGGAAATGGCAAGGAAACCATTGCTACATGGCAAGACAATGTTGTTTTGTAGCATCACTCCCTTCCTATTTTCTCTTGAAACTATGTTCAGAACAGAGATGAAAGTTTTTAAGAAATTTTGGAGCCAGGAAAAAATCCCATTGAGGGAAAAAAAACAAGTGGGTAAAAACAAGCTCCTCCCCACAAAGTTTCCAGAAACTTTACAGCTCTAGGCAATGCAGAAGAAAACAAATCGGGTGGAGTATCATCTGATGTTATGAAGGACGCTTCAAAGGATTCCGGACTGATTCCTCGGAGGAAGGAGCTCCTCCAACCTACAGTTCCTCCAACGCTCAAGTGTTTCCCATATTGCTTATGATTCCCATCAAGATGCTAATGTCAGCCCATGTCATAAGTTGGCTTTTTAAAATTTAAAGGAAAGGAGGGACTACTGTATGCACTGGTTGCCAGTAATGCTACTGCATTGACTTCAAGGTTTTGATGTTAGCATACATAGCGGCTTCTCCCAAGAAGAACTGCCAGGATCACCCGTGCCAGCCAGGCAGGACACCTGGGAGTCCCAACCCCGAGGGAGACCCGGAAAGTTGTAACAAGGAGTAGGGCCTTCTCGGTGGTTGCTCCCCAGTTATGGAACCGCCTACCCCCTGAAATTCGGCTGGCACCCTCACTTCAATTTTTTTTAAAAAAACTATTGAAAACCTGGTTGTATAGAATGGCGTTTCCTGATTTCTCAAACATCCAATAAGACACCATTCATTTTACCGCTTATCTTCTCTCTCCCCCCCCCACCGGGTTTTATCAATCTCCTGCTATTTTTATCTTCATTTTAGCTTAATTTTAGTTTATTGTTGTTGATTTATGTATATTTTGTTTTATTATGCTCCTTGTACTTTGTTTTTTTAAAATGTATTCCTTTGTTAGTGTGTCATGTGATTTCATGTTGTAAGCTGCCCAGAGTAGCCCTAGGGCTAGATGGGTGGCATAAAAGTCAAATAAATAAATAAATAAATAAATAAATAAATAAATAAATAAATAAATAAATAAATAAATAAATCTGAAATACCCATCCTCACCTGAAAGCCAACGCTCCTCCACACACCAAGAAAAACTCTGATATTCTCCACCCATGACGATGGCACTCATGTGGATGTGTTTGACAGCATGGCCTTTTCTCCGTCAGCCTGGAGGCTGTTCCTGATGGAACATTTGTTCTACCTCATTTTGTCCCTAGCGGGGTGTTTTTTGGTCAGTTGATGAATGACCTGTCTTAGGCAGACCCTGCCTGCCACTTTCTGCCCTCATAGCAGCCCAGATACATTTTATTGTGACTTAGGAAGTAGCAGGTCTCTGCTTTGGAGTGCTTTCCCTTCAACTTGATCTAAGAAATAGGATGGTTGCCATTTGTGCTGTGCTAGCTTAGTACACTGTACAACTAGTCGTCTGAGCAAATTAACAAAGACTCTACTTGGAAGGTTTAATAGGTGACTTGGCCTCAGTTTCCTCCAGAACACGTCATGCGAGGACATCAACTTTCTAGTAGATCCTAAGTCCATGGGATACTCACTGATGTTTTTCTAGGAATTTGGAGTGCAGGAAAATTTGTTCTAGTCCAGGATTACCCCCGCTGCAACCAGATCTGTACATCTCAAGTGTCATTTCAGGTGTGGTGCTTCTATTTTTTAATGTAGCATATTTTACCCTTTCTCCTGCTGCTGCTGAAAAGAAAGTACACAATGGGGCATGAATATTTAACAGATGCACTCATGTTACTGGTTTAGTTTAATGGTAACCATAGCACACACAGGCATTCATTATTGATTACTGAGCAGCACTGTGACTTCTAGGGACTCCTCTTTCCTTTAGATGTTAGCTTCATCCGAGCAGCGCCACTGTCACTGGAAAACGACGTTGATATTGTTTTAAGTGTGAGAAACTGGCGAATGTGATGACAACCTAGACTAGGACAATGTAAGTGGCTCCTGTCAACGGATGGGACAATGTTTAAGAGCGACACCAAGGGCGAGGGTGAGAGGCCGCCAAGGAAAGTCCGATTTAGGATCGCATCTTCTCATAGCGGGAGAGTGCTCAAGGAAGTGTATGCGGATGGAGAAATATCCGATTCCTTGGATTCCGAATGCACCAGCAGCACTGAAACAGACCCAAACAGCCGCCTGAGCGAATCCGACGGACAGCATAATGGGAACCTAGGATCGGAATGGGACGAAAACGAAAACGAGACTGACATGTTCATTTTCATGAGAGCCACCAAAGAGAGGGGATTTGGCATAAAGAGAGTAAATATCCTCAGCAAAAACGGCACCGTTAGAGGAGTCAAGCATAAAGTTAGTGCTGGTCAAGTCCTCTTTGACAATTTAACAAAAGTGTTTGAGGTAAGTGAAACACCTTTTCTCTCAGCATCCAACCTTTTCCCTCCATCCCTTCTTTCATCTCCTTAAAGGTTTTCTGTTTCTTTGTGCATGCCCAGACAATATTCTGTTCAACTTACTCATTAATTATACTCCATAGATAAATTTCATAACAAGGAGCTCTGGCCTTATACCTTTTCAAGCAGCTGTTCTTAGGAGCTGCTGATATTTTTGTACCTGGAATAAAAAATAAAAAAATAAAAAAAATTAATCCTGATATTTTCTGCCCTTCAGCAGAATCTAACCATTCACATTAGTAGTCTAATTTGGGAAAATAGGCACACTGGCTAGAGTATTCTGAAGAGAAAGGTTTCCAACAATGAGGCTAGGATCTCGGAGCAGTGGCAGAGAAGGCTCTCTCCTGTATCCCTACCAAGTGCATTTGTGAGTATGGTAGAACAAAGAAAAAGCCCTCTGTTGATTATATTAACACTCAGGCAGGCTCATAGAGGGAGATGCAGTCTTTGAGATAGTTTGGTCCAAAGATATTTAGGGCTTTATAGGTTAAAATTGTGCCCCGAAATGGAGTGGCACAAGAGGGGCTGTAAAAGAGGGGTGGGGTGTTATGAGATCTCTGCAACCTGCCCCAGTTAATAATCTGTGTGCAGCATTTTGGACCCACTGAAGTTTCTGAGCACTTTCCCAAGGAAGTCCCATGTAGAGTTTGGGACAATAATCCAGCCAGTATGTAACTAAGGCATATTTCACTTTGGCTACCTCAGACCTCTTCAGCTGGCATACTAGTTTTAAATGTGCAAAGCCACTCCTGGCCACCACTAAAACCTGGACATCTAGGCTCACACGCTTCAGGCTTCAGAAAATGTGCTATAATCTTAATTAGTGTTGGTTCCTGTCGAATTCTGATACACATTTTGAGTGTTGCTCTGAAACAAATAGTCAAAGTGAGCAATGGAAAAGATAATTCCACATAAGGTGTTACTTCTATTTATCTTTGACTTTCAAAGGATTTTTGAAATTATTAAAGTTCCTTTTCTGATAGCCATTACACACGCAAAACTCGATCTTAGCCAAAAGGCCAAGAAGCGATACTAATTGTATATTATCAGGATTTAGTTTAATGTTTAGTTTAATGCCAATAAAGGGTTTGATTGACTGATTGATAGCCATTTTGCCTTATATGCACATATCTTTCAGATACTCAGTCTTTGAGACTGGGTGGGAGAACAAGAATTGTCACACTATCCTAGCATTTGAGTAGAAAAGATTCTGTATTGTTTGTAGTAGACATGGGCACGACTTGGCGAAATTCTCGTTTCCATTTTCGTTCCTCGTTTCCGTTACGTAACGGAACGAAGAACAACAATTACTCCGCCAGAACTCGAATTCGAACCGACTAAAGAAAAATTGGGTCTGATTTGTTGTGTTGTCGTTCCTGGCATCGCAGCGATCGCGTGATGCCAAGCGGCACAGAAAAAAAGTTAAAAAAAAAAAAACGATTCCCGGCCAAAAAAGCAGGCGAAAATATGCCTGCCTGAGAGTGCACCTACCCAAGGGGTGGTTTCGGGGTGGGGTCCCCGGCCTCCCCCTTCTCCTGTCCTGGGCTGCTCTGATGGGGGCTGGGGGGCATCCTCGTCGTCTCGCCAACTCGCCATGCCATGCGGTGCAGGCGGGGGATCCAAAATGGGGCGACCGCAATATTTATTTTGAAATCGTCGTGGTCCAAAAACACACCAAAGCACCACAGAAACATGCGAAAATTGCTATTTTAAAACTGCCAGAATTTTTACAGGAGCACTAGCAGCAGTGGGTTTTTCTTGCAACAAAATGTCTCCTCTCCATTGATTTTATTTTATTTTATTTTTATTTTTTACACCTGCACAATGATGGGCTGGCCATGGGAGGGACCATGCAAATTTTTGGAGCCATTCCACCAATCGCATGGCCAGTCTGGGATGTGCCAGTTGGGCATAAAAAGCCCACTAACCCTAGCCCAAACCCGAACCCTAAGCCTAAGCCTAACCCATACGCCAGTACACTGTCCTTCTAAGTGGGTCAGAGAGGCACCCAGAGGTGCACCCCACTAACTCACCGTAACCTTACCTGTAACCCTAAGCCTAGCCCTTGCGCTAACCCTAACCCTAAGCCAGATCTGTGTACTTGCATTGCACTACACACGCAAGTACGATTCCCTTCTTAGTGAGCCACGGAGCGCCCAGACTGAGGGAGCCTTCCCCCAGTGTGCACTGTGACACACTATACCAGCAGTGGGCCTGTGGTCAAAGAGGCACCCAAAAGAGAGGTGCCTCTGCCAGTGCCACTGCAATTTGGTATGCATATCCAATTGGCTATGCATGCCATTTTGTAGCGGGCCAGAGGAGGCACCCACCCCAGAGAGGTGCCTCCAGGAGCCCGCTACCCCCCCAAACCAGTACTAACGACAGACGAAAAAACAAAAAACGAAACAACAAATTTTTGAAAAATTTCGTGACAAACAGAAACGAGCCGAAACGGGCCGGCTCCGACACACGACAACTCGAAAACGTCATTTTCCCTGGTCGTGCCCATCTCTAGTTTGTAGGACATTTCTTTCATAGCAACTTTTTGAATGGATGAAGTGGTCCTTCATGGTGATGGAAAAAGTACTGCGCAGAAGCTCACAATCCCATTTTTCATGATCACTCTTTGATACGAGTATATGCTTAGTTTTAGCCTAGGAAGTGCCTTACTGCAAGCTGACATTTAGTTAACAATTTTTAAAAATTAGTAGGTGAGTTCACTGCATGCGTAAGGTTGGAAGCAATTATGTGGCACTGCAGCTTGGTGTATGGTTCACTGAACTCAGTGATAATTTTTGTGAGTACACATGGAAAAGATTGTCACTTCTTGTATTGAAAATCACGGGTCTTATTTAACATTGGCTAGTTGGATTATGTCCATCCTTCTTAATGCAGGAGATAGTAATTCCTCATGAGATGCATCAAGATTATTGGTCTTTCTTATTGCAATTTATTTCCAATGATTTTTGGGTAGAAAATAATGATTGCTGTTTGCATATAGTGTTGTCTTGGGACTCTTGCATGTGTCAAATACTAAGTTGCATTTTTGGAAGATAATTACAAATGGAAATACATCAGGACACTTCTATTTCTGTCATTTATATCATGTTCAATAGGCTTAACCAACACACCTCCCTTATGTAAGCTATTTAAGATCTTCAAAAAGATCTTACTTTGCTGTCTGGATAAGCGAAGCACAAAACCATCAGGCTGAATTGTTCTGTGTAATCTACGTTCTGTCCAGAGTTGGCTGCAGTGATAGGCCTCGCCCTGCGACTAATTTGTAGTATTTTTAAAATCAAAAGTGGAGGCCATCCACTGAGACCTGGATCTCCTGCTAGAACCAGTAGATCGAGCAGAGACATCCAGTGAAATGTCTTTTATTCTTTCTGTTTATTCTTTCTGACTTTCAACCTGCATCTTTTTTGAAGGTGACAAAGCCCTTGATCACTGTTGTGCCACCTCCTCCTCCCTTGACCCTGGCCCGGCCTGGACTATAAAAGCTGCCAGGCCCCTGACTCTCGAATGGGCCACTGCAATAATTAATGGGTATTTCCATGAGGGCAGGGTTCCTCCTCCCCTCAAGGAGACTTGTTAGACCCATTTGGAAGGAAACAAATCTGGTGGTGGACCAAATTGGTCATTATTGGCCCATCTCCAAAATTCTGTCTTTTAGCAAGGTGGTTGAGAGGGTGGTGACTGACCAGCTTCAAGGGCTTCTGGATGAAACTGACACCCCTGATGCATTCCAGTCTGGGTTCAGGCCGTGCCATGGTACAGAATCAGCATTGGTCACCCTACACAATGACCTACTGAGGGAGGGCGACAGGGGCAAATTGTCCTTGTTGGTCCTCCTCAACCTCTCAGTGGCCTTTGATATTGTTGACCACAATATCCTCCTGGGGAGGCTATTTGAGTTGGGGATTGGAGACACTGTTTTGCAGTGGTTCCTTCTTGGAGGATTGTCCCCAGAGAGTATAGCTGGAGGAGATGACTTCCACCCCCTGGTGCCTCAATTGTGGAGTGCCGCAGGGGTTGGTCATTTCTCCCATGCTCGTTAGCATCTATATGGGTCCACTGGGGGAAGTCGTCAGGAGGTATGGGGTTTCGTGTCATCAGTACACTGATGACACCCAACTCTATATCTCCCTTTTCCCCATCTGCAGTGGATGCCATTTTGTCCCTGGATTGCTGCCTGGAAGCTGTGCTGGAATGGATGAGGAATAATAGACTACGGGCAGGATGGAAGTCCTTTGGGTGGGGATGCTGGGTGTTGGCGGCTTGGGAAACACCCTCAGCTTGTGTGTGTGTGTGTGTGACTCTTCCCATGCAGGATGAGGTACACAGTCTGGGCATAATATTGAACCCGGTGCTCACCATGGAAGCCCAAGGTGGTGTCAGTGGTCTGTTCTGCACATTACCATCTCTGGCATTTCACTCAGCTGTGTGCCTTCTTGGACTCTGGTGCTCTCACTACATTGGTACATGCACTCAAGATTAGACTACTGTAGTGCACTCTATGTGGGGCTGCCTTGGAAGTTAATGCGGCGGCTCCAGCTAGTGCGGAATTCTGCGGCTAGCTTAGTAACGGTTTTAAGAAGCTACCATCATATCACCCCTATGCTGGCCACACTGCGCTGGCTGCTGATCCGTTACCACATTGACTTCAAGGTTCTAATCCTGACATACAAAGTCCTAAATGGTTTGGGACCTTGCTACCTGTCAGAACGACTCTTACCACAGAATATCGCCCGAAGCACTCAATCTTATTGATAATGTCACTTGAGGATGCCCATCCCAAAGGAAGCCTGGAAATCAGTAATGAGCAGCTGGGCTTTCTCGGTGGCGGCCACTCGATTATGGAATCAGCTCCCTGCTGAGATTTGTCTGGCCCCTACGCTGTCAATTTTCAAAAAACATTACAAGACATGGCTATATAGAAAAGCTTTCCCTAGCTATTAATTCATTCTTTCTTGATTTGCTGATTTTTAATCTGCCCTTTCTGTTTTAGTTATCCCTCTGTTCTTTGAGTGATTTTTATGATGTTATTGTTGCTTATTAGCTGCATTTTGTATTGTATATTGTTCTTGTTTGTTGAATTATTTGTATACCACCAAGAGTGGCCTTGTTGCTAAATTTATTTATTACATAAATATATTATATTATATTACTAAATTTATTTATTAAATAAATAAATTTAGTAATATAAATGTATGCTGACTTATTTAATAAAAAATACTAACAGCACAATCCAAAACATGTATACTTAGAAAGAACTCTCACTGGGGCTGATTATATTACTCCAAGATCTGTGTGTGTTGTGTCGTTACAGCCGTGACCGACTCTTCGTGACCCCATAACCATGGAGTTTTCTTGGCAGGAATACTGGAGTGGTTTGCCAGTTCCTACTCCAGGCGCCTACAGCACCTGGTATTCCCTGCTGGTCTCCCATCCAAATACTAACCAGGGCCAACCCTGCTTAGCTTCCAAAATCAGGCGAGATTGGATGTGCTTAGGGCATCAAGGCAGCTATTACTCCAAGATAGATGTATATAATAATGGTGGAGAACCTGTAGACCTCCAGATGTTGATGACCCACTTTCTCTATAATCTTCTAGGTCTGGCTGGTATTGGTTGGTAGGAACTGGAATCTAATACACATTTGAGGACAGGTGAACAGAGATAGTAAACTGTGTGTTCTTTCTGGACTACAGCTCCCATAATCCCAAAGGCAGCATGATCACTGCTTTGTTGTGGTCTTCTGGGAGCTGTAGTTTAAAAAAGGCATTGACTGGGAAAGCATTCAACATTTGGTACAGAATCACCCCAGTACACAAAACCATTACAGGGAAATGGGAATGAAAATTTAATTAGATCTGTCTTTCTCTCTCAATTAGTTATTTCGTATTTGCTTAATTAGCTCCCTCTTTCTGTCTTAGTAAGACCTAATTTGTGCTAGGGTTAGGTAATTTGTAATTCAAACAGCTCACCTCAAGAAGGATGAACCACTTTAGATTTAATCTTTTCTATACTCATGTTTGAATGCCTTCAAAAATCATGCCCTCTAAAGTTTCTCCACTTGTAGCACTTTCACCTGCATTTCTCTCTTGCTACCCTGTAACCTTGGGACAGAAGTATTTAACACCTTGGGGTGATTTTCTGAAAGCAGATGAGAAAACCTCTCTGTTTCACATTGTTCCTCTTTCACATATCTGAAACCTTTTGATTTTTATTGTTATTTCTATCTCAGAGGTGTCAAGATTGATAACTCTTTTTTTTAAAAGGGATTGGGGAAAATGGAAATTAATTGAAACGGACCAACTAAATTCAACATATATAAATTCGCATTATGGAGAGAGAGAGAGAGAGAGAGAGGACCATATTTTATCTGCCTCTCTTATAGGTGGAAAAGATGATGAATTTCTCAGAAAAAGAAAGTGTCAGCCTTAATACATAAGGATGATCTTGAAAGCATATGGATTAAAACCTGGACATCTCTGAGTTAGTTGCTCAAAATGCAGAGCATGGATAAGCATTTCAGCTTCTTCCACATTCATTTTTAAAAAAATTTAAAGAAACACTCAAGTGCTTTCTATTCTGAACACGAAGGCATTTGCAAATTTGTTTCAAAAATAGAAAACAGCATCCATATTAATCCTGAGCAGTGGCAAGTTGCTGTCAAAGTATGAAGGATACCATCATTCCAGAGACTGAACATTTGTTTTTTAGACTACGGTGCCTTAATTCTCTGGCTAATACGGCCAGTGAAGAGTCTAGGACTTTCAGTTCAAAGTCACTTTTCTGAGCTCTTTTTCCAGTACAGTAATCCCCTGTTTATCGCTGGGGTTAGGGACCCAACCTGCAATAAAGGAAAATCTGCAATAATGCGGATGTTGGCTTGGGACAGGACTGGGGGGGGGGGAACTGTCTGTGGCCTCCTACACTTACCTTAGGCCTGGTGCTGCCCCAAATGGGACTCTGGCAGGCCCTGGAAGTTGTTTCGGGCAATCCTGAAGGCACTTCTGGTTTTTCAGAAGTTACTTCCGGTTTGCCAGAAACCATTTGGCACCTCCAACAGGCCCAAAAAGCCCATCGGAGGCCTGCTAGGGGCAGTGCCAGGCCTGGCGTAAGCGCAGGAGGCCTCAAACAGGCCCACACAATGTTCCCCAGGGGCCCTTGTCTTAATATACTGTGGTCCCATGATATATCGTGACTGCAGTATATAAACCTTGAATTGGTGGGGGACAACTGTAGTAGCAGAAACAAAACTCAGATGAACTAGTATAGTTTATGAACTATGGTTGTTTTCAGAACCTTGTTTCTACACAGCCCAGTTACTGCTGAGCATTTGAGAGAAATGCTCCTCATCAGGTGGGTTGATCAAGTGACAGAGTCAAGGTAGCTTTGCTGTCACACTGCATCCAGCAGTCTCTGGTGCTACAGAATGACAAAGCAGCTATTTCCAGCTCGGTAGGTGGGAGCAGCTGAGTTGCTCTTTTGCAGTAAAAACAAGGGAGGTTTGCAGAAACTGATTTCAACAAGCCTCCCGTGAAATACTTGAACATGTAATCCAGAGAAATTTTGATTTTGGGCCATTCTTTTGTATATGGCACTGTTAATAGCCCCATCTCAAATTTTAATTTGACTGGTTGTTGCACATATTTTCCCACTAATTTTTACAATGTATTTTTAAATGATTGCATCCCAAGTCTATCTAAAGAAAGAAGGTCCACACAGTTCAACCAGTGTTATATAATCTATTTTCGAAAACAATATCTAAGGAAATGACTTAGGGTAGAAAAAGGCTGCACAGATCATATCTGGAGACAATAGCTGTCTGGTTCCCTGGGCAGTTAGTTTCATCCAGGAAGGCAAAAACTATGCACAGATTTGCTTAAGATGAATTTCAAAGTTGGGTATTCATGTACCCAATTGGGCACAGTTTTATCACTTTTGAACACTACATGCAAAATTATCAAAGGCAGTTGCCCTCCTCCAAAACACACGGACAAAACATTGACATTTCCTATCTAATACATCATGATGCAATTTCCTTTGTTCTATGCTGATCTGTGATGTAATTAAGTTCGCCATGTGAACTAATATTGAAATACGTTTTTCAAGTATACAAAAAACAAACTGTGACAACCAATGCAGCAGTAGGTTGAGGGGTGGTGGCTGCTAAAAGACATGAAATCCCCTCCCCAGATTTTAATTATATGCTAGAGATGTTTTCATGTCCTTTCTATTGATAGATTTTTGTCTCAGAAATGAAAACACCAGAGAAAGGTGTCATGGAACACTGCCAAAAGCCGTTTTCACCGTGTTTTTCACCAAGTAGATGTGCCAAAACTTGGATGTATTCAATCTTCCAGTCAAGATGTTCTACCAGTGGCTGGAAAGCAATGCAATATATCCCTTCAGACTTCCCTTTTGATTACTGCTCCTGTCTGGACTGGAAAAGGTTGCTATAGTAACCCTTCCCCCCTTCATCTTAGCCTGCTTCAACTAGGAGGGTAATGCAGTTGCCATGACAACATCTTTGCACATCCTCTTGGTGTGAACGGCAGCAATGGGAAGAAAAGGTGATGCAATGATTTCTAATCCGTTCATTCCTTGATATTTTGAGGCTAATGATGAGGGACTATTACTATTCAGGCTTCTGCACTGCACCACATATTTAACTGGATTCAGGAGATGTTTATTATTATTATTATTATTATTATTATTATTATTATTATTATTATTGGCCTTGAAAGCCATTCCCGTCCAGTCTCTACCAAGGATATTCTTGGAACTCAACAATTTAGTCAGACAGGAATATATTTATCAGGGGAAGTGCTTTTAAAAGGCCAGAAAAGAATGGAGAATCTGTACAAGCTCTCCTGAGACCTTTGTTGTGCAAGATGATACAACAAAACACCACCACCACCACCACCACCACCACCACAACAACAACAGGTGCTGCTGGTGAGGTGGGGTGGGATACTGACATGATCACAGAGTCATGATGTCTGCACGGTGCCCTCCTAAGAGGGAACTAGGGAAGAGGGGACTGTAGACATGCAAATGAGGCTGTGACGGTTGACACAACAGTTTTAAATTTCATCTGGAATAACTCTTAGGCATGCTGGGAAAAAAGAAGGCAAACAAGCTTGAATGTATCATTTATTTATTTATTTGTTCAATTTGTTTCCTGCCCATCTAGCCAAAGGCTACTCTGGGCGTTGACGAACAATGTGATAAAACATAAGCATAATACAGATACAAAAATAATCTTAAACAATATAGGCATCAACAAAAAATAAATGGGACATTAATAAATTAAAATAAAAAAATTAAAGGTGAAAACACACCAAAGAAACATATTAACAACACAAAGCCTGAAGCAGAATTAAACAAAAAGTTAATAGCATCAGTCATTGTCCACCTAGTTTGGGAAGGCCAGTCTGAAAAAAACAGGTTTTTAATAATCTTTTGAATATCTTCTTCAGCAAGGGAGCAACTTGGATTTTGTCAGGCATTTTTTTCCATAACAGGTTCACTGAGATGAACGGGTGATCCAGGCATTGCTGTTGAGCAGGAGGCATTCCAACAGATAATGAGGTTCTAAACCGTTTTAGGGCTTAGAAAACTTCATGGACATGGAGTCACGAAGAGTCAGTCATGACTTAACGACACAACACAACACACACACACACACACACACACACACACGGAATCATTAAAACCTTGAAGTCAATGCGGAAACATATTAGAAACCATTTTCCATTTCTAAAGATGTAACATCCATTTCTAAAGGTCAGTTCTGTTGGTGGTTTAAATTAGACATTTGGTCATAATTAGATATGGGGATGAATTGAGAAATAAATCACATTTTCGGATGAACTTCAACAATTCATCAAAAATTGTTGATTCATGTTCATCATAAATATAGTCCCACCAATGGAAAAAATGATTTTTTTACAAATTTCTATTCGTTAATTCCTTGGGCTATAAAATGGCACCCAACGCATCTAAAGACACCAAATTTGGAGGAAAGCATTCCCTAACTCTTCTCTACATTCACTTCAAGTGAATATTGAAGTTTTGATGTCTGAGTTATCCATTTGTCAGCCACACAAATCATGACAAATCACCATTTTTAAAATTTGCCCCCACCTCTAGTCATAATTTGGTGAAGGACAAGAGTTTATATATCAGAAAGGGAAGACCCAAAATCTGGCAAGAGACCCATCTGTGTATATATGAAAAGTCACATTGTGGAAATCAGCACAGTTTAGGGAAATTTGCTGTTACAATCATCTTTAACATAAACTTCAACAGTGTTATCAAACATAGGAGAAACAATCACTTCTAAAATATTGAGGCAAGAGGGTTAGTGATTTTATTTGTATATCTAATACATATTTCCAGTTTTGTTGTTTATTGTAATTATGGCTAATCGATGCAGTATCAATCAGGTGGTTCAAGGTAAAACAGATTGTGAAATATAATCAAAAGAAGTCCGAAATATGGGGAGGCAGGCCAAGCAATGCTGTTCCATAGCCCTCCATAAATTGCATCCTTGATCCGACTAGATCCATATAAATATGCATTATTGAATTTGGTGGGAATTGTGAATGAGTATGCATACCATTTGACTCTACATCTGTTACTCCTTTGGCTAGGAAAGAATCTTTGTGCATCTTCCTGTGACCCTTACAGAACCCTGTCAGGTGTTGGCATCTTGTCTAAGAATTCATGATTCAGGCTTTTTGACATTTGATCTTCTGTGAACTAAGCAAAGCTACCTTGAGGTAACTTTAGAACTGAAATTGAATCAAGTGGCCGGTGCAGAGTCTCCAGTTATCAGCAAGAGCACACAAACTTTAATATTGATCTTATTACTAATTTGATATAACACTTGTTTAATTAGCTTTAAATGTTTGTATATTTCTAATTTTTAGCTTTTAAATACTGTTTTACGTTGTAAGCTGCTTTGGCTCCTTTTGGGGAGAAACACGGGATAGAAATATTTTAAATCAATAAATAATAAATAAACTTTATGTCTGGATATAACTGCCCATCACACTGAAAAAAACAATCTTGGAGAGTAATTATTTTAGTCATTTAGCAAGACATTTCCTTATGCAACTTTTCTATATACATGCATCATTTTTAGGCTAAATCACAATTATACTTTAAGAGTTCTTTAAAGACATTGAAATCAGAGTTCATTATAGTTCTTAAAAAGTGAGGGGGAAGAAAGGTTCTCATGCCAGTGGTATTTGTGACATTTATTTATTTATTATTTATTTATTTATTAGTCTTGTATCCCGCCCATCTTCCCACTGGGAACTCTGGGTGGCTCACAACAATAAAACCAGGTAACAAAAACACAGACAGAAAAACAAGACCAGGCATAGTTAATGCAGGGGGGCAAGATGGCGGCAAGACCCATGCATAATAAAGCAAGGGCAAAGAAAAAAAAACTAATTAAGAAGGTCACCAAACGCCTCCCTGAAGAGGTGGGTCTTCAGGGCCTTCTTGAAGGTAGGCAGGGACTCTGTCAGGCGCAGCTCACTGGGGAGATGATTCCAAAGCATGGGGCCCACCACAGAGAAGGCGCGGTCTCGCGTACGCGATTTCCGCGCCTCTCTGGGTGTGGCCACCCTCAGTGAGTGCGCCTGCGCCAGTCTTGTGGGTCTGGACCCGGTTGACCTTTGAGAAATACGCTCCGCCAGGTACCTGTTGGCAAAATAAAGTAAATATGTACAGTCACCCCCCACCGATCGCAGGGGTTAGGGACCCAACCCACCCGCGATGCATGAAAATCCATGATATGCAGAAGCGGGTGGGGTGGGGCCTGGGAGCGATTGTGCGCCTGTCCGAGGCTTCTCGGAGGAGCGTAGGGGCGGCACGGAGCAACGCGATCGCCCCTGCTGCCACCCCACGTGGCTCCAAGGCTTCTCGGAGGAGCACCGGGGTGGCACGGAGCGACCCGATCGCCCTCCACCCCCACGTGGCTCCAAGGCTTCTCAGCAGAGCGTGGGGGCGGCGCGGAGTGACCCGATCGCCCCCACGGTCGCCCCGTGGCTCCGAGGTGCAGGTACTGTGATCCCACGATGTAGTGGGATACCGCAGTACCTGAACCACGAAATGGCGGGGGGTGACTGTATTTACTTTTCATAGTCAACATTTGTTTTCACCTCCCTTTTCCTCTGTTGAGAAGAGGAAGGGATTACTTTTCATCAAATATCCTGTGGCAGGGAGTTCCATAGACTAACAACGCGCTGGGTGAAAAAATATTTTCTTTTGTCTGTTCTTACTCTCCCAGCCCTCAATTTGAGTGTATGTCCCCTAGTTCTGGTATTTTGTGAGAGGGAGAAGAGCTTCCCTCTATCCACTTTACTCATGCCCTGCATTATTTTGTACGTCTCAATCATATCCCCCACCCAGGCGCCTTTTTTCCAGACTAAAGAGCCCCAAATGTTTTAGCCTTTCCTCCTAAGGGAGGTGCCCCAGCCCAGTAATCATTCTGGTCGCTCTCCTCTGCACCTTTTCCAGTTCCACTATGTCTCTCTTGAGATGCGGTTACCAGAATTGTACACAATACTCCAGGTGCAGCCTTACTATTGTTTTGTATAATGGCATTATAATGTTGGCTGTTTTATTTTCAATCCCCTTTTTGATAACCCCTGGCATGGAATTGGCCTTCTTCACCGCTGCGACACATTGGGGAGACACCTTCATGGAGCTGTCCACCAACACACCAAGATCTCTTTCCTGATCCGTCACGGATAACTCAGAGCCCATGAGTTGATAGATGAAGTTTGGATTTTTTGCCCCAATATGCATTACTTTACATTTGGTTACATTAAAACGCATTTGCCATTTCTCAGCCCATTCCCCCAGTTTGGAGAGATCCTTCTGGAGCTCTTCACAATCTTCTCTGGTTTTTACCACACGGAAAAGTTTTGTGTCATCTGCAAATGTGGCCACCTCACTGTTTATCCCTGTCTCCAGGTCATTTATGAACAGATTGAAAAGCACCGGTCCCAGGACAGATCCCTGGGGCACACCGCTTTTCACCTCTCTCCATTGTGAAAATTTCCCATTGACACCTACTCTTTGTTTCCGGGATCTCAACCAGTTCTCAATCCATAAGAGGATCTGCCCTCTTATCCCCTGACTGTGCAATTTTCTCAGCAGCCTTTGGTGAGGGACTGTGTCAAAAGCCTTTTGAAAATCCAGGTAGACTATATCCACCGGTTCACCCAAATCCACGTGCCTGTTGACCTTTTCAAAAAATTCTAAGAGGTTTGTCAGAAAAGATTTACCCTTACAGAAGCCATGCTGATTTTCTCTCAGCAAGGTTTGTTTTTTTATGTGTTTTAAGATTTTCTCTTGGATGAGGCTTTCCACCATCTTCCCTGGGACAGATGTAAGGCTAACTGGCCTGTAGTTTCCCAGGTCCCCCCCTCCTTCCTTTTTTAAAAATTGGTGTGACATCTGCTATCCTCCAGTCACCCGGCACTGTGGCCGTTTTAAGAGACAAGTTTCATATAACCGTTAAGAGATCTGCAATTTCATTTCTCAGTTCCCTAATAACCCTTGGGTGGATGCCATCTGGGCCTGGGGACTTGTTAACCTTCAATTTATCAATTAGTCCTAAAACATCCTCTCTTTTAACCTGTATTTGATTTAATTCTTTAGTCAAGAGGGGCCGTTCAGGCAGCGGAATCTGCTCAAGGTCTTCTGTCGTGAACTCATTTAATTTCTCTGCAATTTCCAAGTCCTCCTTAATCTCCCCCTTTCCTCCCTCACCATCCAGAGGGCCAACTGGTTCTCTGGCAGGTTTTCTACTTCTAACATATTTAAAGAAGCTTTTATTATTACCCTTTATATTGCTAGCCATGCGTTCCTCAAAATCTTTATTTGCCTCTCTTATCATCTTCTTACACTTCTTTTGCCAGAGTTTGTGTTCCTTTTTATTTTCCTCATTTGGGGAGGATTTCCATTTACAGAAAGACCCCTCCTTGCACTTTAGAGCCTCTCTAACTCCACTCGTTAACCATGCCGGTGCCCTCTTGGACTTAAATGAGCTCTTCTTTCTTTGTGGTATGCACTTGTGCTGGGCCTCTGTTACCGTTGTTTAAAACAGGTTCCATGCACTCTGAAGAGATTGGATTCTTCCAACCTTCCCCTTCAATTTCTTTCTAACTAGTTTCCTCATCTGAGGGAAGTTTGCCCTTCGAAAATCAAGGGTTTTTATGTCTGATTTGCTTGACACTCTTCCTCCAACATGCATGGCAAAGGAGATTGCAGCATGGTCACTGTTCCCTAGAGGCTCAGTGACATTCACATCCCTGACCAGGTCCTGAGTATCAGGCAGTATTAGATCCAGAGTTGCCTGTTCTCGGGTGGGCTCCATGACAAGTTGCTCTAAGGCACAGTCATTCAGCAAGTCGAGAAACCCAGTTTCTCTTTCTTGCCCGGAGCTCGCATTGGCCCAGTCGATGTGGGGATAATTGAAGTCCCCCATGATTACTATCCTGTGCTTCTGAGACACCTCCATGATTTGTCTCCTCATTTCAAGGTCCCCCTCAAGTTTTTGATCTGGTGGGCGATAGCATACCCCAACTATCACATCACTCCTTGGACCTGGTAGTTTAACCCACAGTGATTCTATGGTGGAATCAGACCCTCTGTCAATCTCCATTCTGCTGGATTTTACCCCTTCTTTAACGTAGATGGCCACTCCTCCTCCAACCCGCCCCTCTCTATCCCTTCTATAGAGTTTATAGCCTGGGATTGCTGTGTCCCACTGGTTCTCTGCATTCCACCAGGTTTCTGTTATGGCTATTATATCAATGTTATCCCTAGCTGCCAAATGTTTGAGTTCTCCCATTTTTGGTCGGAGGCTTCGAGCATTGGCATAGAAGCACCTGTACAGTGGGTTCTGCAACAACAGCTGCTGCTTTGTTCTTTCCCCCCCACAGCTATTATTTTCAGTAGATAAACTATCACATTCCATTATTCTCCCAGTACTAATACCTGCTATGTCATCTCTATGTGATTCTCTACCCTTTCCAACCTCATTCCCTGTGGATGAGGTCTTCCGAACCGGATGCCACTCAGCTCCTGTCGGCTTTCCCCCAGTTATCAGTTTAAAAGCTGCTCTGCAGCCTTTTTGAGGTTGAGTGCCAGCAATCTGGTCCCATCATGATTCAAGTGCAAGCCGTCCCTCCTGAACAGGTTTGGCTTGTCCCAAAATGTTCTCCTGCTCCTGACAAATCTAAAGCCCTCCTCTCAACACCATTGCCTCATCCACGCATTGAGGCTTCTGAGCTCTGCCTGCCTGGCGGGTCCTGCACGAGGAACAGGTAGCACTTCTGAAAATGCTACCTTGGAAGTCCTGGACTTCAATCTTCTTCCTAACAACCTGAACTTGGCTTCCAAGACTGACCGCTTGGCCTTCCCGACATCTTTGGTACCAACATGTACCATGACCACTGGCTCCTTTCCAGTTCTCTCTAACAAGCTATCTAGATTTCTCGTGATGTCTGCAACCTTTGCACCTGGCAGGCAAGTGACCATACGGTTATCATGCTCATCACAAATCCATCCCTCCGTATTTCTAATTATAGAATCCCCTAGCAGAAGGAGCTTCTCTCCTGCAGCCTGTTCTTCTACATGTACCTGATTCTGTATCTCATCAATTGTGATGAGGGAGAGATCCTCAGGTGGAACCAGTTGTTCCTCGGTGTGTGCCTCATGAGGTGTGATGAGGGAAAGAGCCTCAAATTGATTGTGCAATATGAGACTCTCTGAGCGATCCCTTGGCCTTCTACTCCTTTGAGTCACATTCCTCCACACATCTATCTTCGGGGTTGAGGAAGTGATTACATCCTCAGAAGTGTGCCCTGTCTCTTCTTGGACCTCGATAGTCTGTTCCACTCTATCCAAGAACCGCTCAAGCTCCTTAATATGTTGCTGGTTCGATATGCGGGCCTCTAGCTCCTGGACCTTCTCCTCTAATAGTGCAACCAGCTTGCACTTGCAGCAAGTGTAGTTTTCAGTGCATTTTGTCAAGATGACAAACATGGCACAAGTGTTATAGGTAACTACAGCTGCTCCCTCAGACTCCATTTTAATGAGTGCAGTATTCTGGGCCTTGAAGATTTTTACAGTGTTACTAGCTACTACTCTAGAAATAATAATCTAGTACCAATGTTCCTCTTTTTAAGCCAAAAATAAAGTATCGCGCGCCATCAGGCGTGCGGGCCGGTCAAACAGCCCTAGCTGAACTGTTCAAACTCAGAAACTTACCAGTGCTGTCTTCTTTCTCTTTCTCTCTCTCACCAGTAGCTCTGCTTGGATTCACATCCAGTCCTCTGATCTTTCAGTCTCTTTGGTTGTTGTTTGGATGTTTCTGGAGTTTTGCTTAAGTCCTGTGCTTTTGCAGTGGGAGTAAATCTTGTTTGCTAGAAAAGGAGGCAACAGCCTGTGTCACACAGGCTGTGTGCTTTGTTTTCTTTTTTCTGGGTCATTGTTCTGTCTTTTGTGAATTGATTGCACAGGCTGATGGACTGAATGATTAACTGATTATTTTTTTATTTAAATTACATCTCACCTTTCTTCAGGCATGGAACTCAAGGCAGCATAGATAGAGGCCTTCCCTAAAAGTCTCTCATCTAAGCATTGACTAGACAGAACTGCTTAGGGTCAGGACCATGACACTGGCATGTGCCTTTAGATTGTGCACAAGAGCAACATCATGTTTGATTTAACAGCGGTTGTTAGCTGCCTTGTGTTTGAAAAGTTGAAATAGATAATATTGTTTTGGAGAGGGAAAATACATGTTAAAATTTAGGATCTTGGTATAAAATGAGTGAGGAAGTAGATAAAATGAGGGTAATATATTTTTCATGGTATATCTCACAGCAGGCGGAAAATTAGGTGATACGTATTTCATTTCATTACACAGTAGCTTACTAGATCTCTCATCTCCTGCAATCCTTCACACAAATAACAAACGTGGATGAGTTGGGGTATCTCAATATCAAAGCAAAGCAAAGTGTTCTGCTTATATACTGCCCCATAGCATTTCAAGTACTCTCTGTGCGGTATACAGTTTAATTATGCAGGCTACACATTGCCCCCTATCCAGCAAGCTGTTGACTCATTTTACTGACCTCAGAAGGATGGAAGGCTGAGTCAACCATGAGCTGGCTACCTGGGATTGAACCCCAGTCATAAACACAGTTACAGCTGCAGTACAGGTATTTAACCACTGCGCCACGAGGCTCCTCTAATGTCCTCTAACATTCTGCTTTACACAACTAGTTCCCCATTTAAAGAGCTGCCAGAGGCTAGTCTGCTGTTTCAAGATTCCTCCATTTGCTTGAGCCCTGGCTAAGAATTATATGAAGGAAGGAAATGGCTTTGAAGTAACCCATTAACAGCTTTTAAAAAATTGTGTTTGCTTATTTGCGAGTCACCTTTCAGATCAAAGGGGGTACCCAAAGCAGCATACAATTAAAAATCAAAAGTTAATGATAAAATCCTGTTGATATTTATGTGTCAGTTACTGAAATTCTGTAAGTCAGAGTGGTGAATTGCCACTAATCAATAAGGTGCCCATTGCATTCCTAATTGCATAATGGGAATGTAGCCAGCAATGCAACTGACATCCTGTTCATCAGCTGCATTTAACTGCTGTGACTTATGCAATTTTGCTTATTTACTATAAATTGCCCATGGGACTATGGCCAACACCTGTAAAACAGACTGAGCTGACAAATGGGTCACCTGGTTGCAGATTTTTCATTATGGTGAGATTTTTTCCATTATGGTTCAAATCACCTTGTTGATTTCCAGATATGTATTTCCACATACCATATGCCAATTTTATACAATTAATGTCCTCATCCATTCTTATACTGGTAACAAATGTCCTTTTCTTAAGAAGGCCTACATGTGCACAATCAGGCAAATGAAGTGTATACCTACAGATCTAAGTGCTTTCTTCTCAGGGAATACAGTATAACCCCCTTATCTGCTGATTCACTATCCACAGAGTCAGTTATCTGCGGTTAGTGATCAGTGGGGAGGGTGGCAAGGAGGGGGGGGAATTAAAAATAAAACTTACCACTGCCGATGCCCACCACCCTCCTTCTCACCACTGCTGCCGCCACAGGCCAGCACGGCACCCTCCAGAGGGATGAGGTGGGGACTTTGAATTTCCCGCTCAGTTCCCTGGTGGCAAATCGAAAGTCTGAGTGGGATATTCAAAACTTCTGATCGGTCACCTGGGACCTGACCCAGAAGTTCAAAGACCAGGTGGCTTACTGGCCTGTAGCTGCGGCGGCAGGAGCGAGGAGGAGGGTGGTGGGCATTGGAGTGGTAAGTTTTATTTTTTATTTTCTCCCCTCCTTGTCACCACTGCCACTGGCGACAGGCACCCACCAGAGGCCTGGGTGCCCGGCGGCAGCAGCGGCAAGGAGAGAAGAAAGTTTTTCTCCCCTTTCTCCTTGCTGCAGCCCAGCGGCAAAGAGAAAGGGAGAAAAACGGTCTTCCCTTCTCGCTGCTGCCCCTGCTGCCGCTGGGCAGCCAGGCAGCTGGGCACCCATTGGCTGCCCAGCAGCAAGGAGAAAGGGGGGAAAAAAACTTCCCTCCTTGCCATTTGGAGGGATGTTGGAGGCAAAAGCTTTCACCCTGGAACCCTACCACCCCTTCCACCACCATTATGCTCAGATAAGAGTGTTTCCTCCTACCCATAGATTTCACTATCCACGGGGATCCCAGAACCGATCCCCCACTGATATGGCGGTCCTACAATACTGGAGAAAGTAATGCTGACAGAACGGCTAGAGGTCTATAGGAATTCTTGATAATGTACTATAATTTCACTACTCTCTCAGTATTCTTTGGGGAAAAATATAAAAAGAATATAAATATGTGTTGTATGTATTTGATAACAATCATAGACACCAACAAAACCAAACATACCAGGCATGACATTGATTCTGCTGCAGTCTGACCTTGTCACTGATGACATTGCCTGATTTTAAGAGATGAATGGCTACGACCCACAATGAAGGAGTATTGGTCATTTTCTTAACTAGGACTTCCTCTTGAGTAGATACTGTAGCACAGGATTTGAATGGGGTGCCTACCTGTGTGTGGGCTCTGTATGAGTCTGTGGCCATGGCAGGATTTTTAAGTTTGCTATATCAGGCATCTCAAACTCTCAACTTCTTCAGATAAATGGGACAAAATATTCTCTATTTAGGTATGAGTAATGAGCAATAGAATTCAAGGCAAGAGCCACAAAACCTTTTACAACTTCTTCCCACAATCAACCAAAAAAATAATTGCAAACCTAGTGAGAGAGATACTCATTTCATACCTGACAGGAAACATGACAAAAAAAGTTCTCCAGATAGTTATCCTTAGATGTTGAAAGCATTTTAAAACTATTGTCTGGAAACTAGAGATTTTTTCCCCTCAGTATTTTCAGAGAATTATGTCTATTAGGGATGGGCACAACTTAGCGAAATTTTCGTTTCCATTTCTGTTTTTCATTTTCGTTACGCAACGAACTGAAAAATGAAAATTGGCTCCAAAATGGAACGAAAACGGAAACGAAACGACTAAATTTGAGCCAATTTTCGTTTTTCATTACGGCAAAAGCATTTAATGGCACTAAATGGGGAAAAACGAAAAAATTTTCATTTTCGTTTTTGTTTTTCGTTTTCGTTACGAAACGAAACGAAAACAAAAAATTTTTGAAAATTAGCTCACGAAAACGGAAACGAGCCGAAACGGACCCCTAAATGAAAAACGAAAAACGAAAAACCATTTTTCCTGAATCGTGCCCATCTCTAATGTCTATTGTGCCATTAGGGGGGAAAAACACTACTACCACGTAGAAGTTTGCTTCTTCTGGCATTTTACTGAGGGGTCATTTACACAGGCAGTTCAACCACTGAAGAGAATTGCTATCTTCTCCCTTTCCTAGCCATCACAGTCAATGTCAAGGAATGATGGGAGCTGTGGTTCAACAGCACCCATCAAGCTACTGTCACCCTCCCATGACACAATGGAAACTATTTATGTAGCCTGTGGTCCCTGTGAGCTGATGTGTAATTGTCACTGGCACTCTTAAACATTCTGAAAAATCTGTGGGAACTTTGCTTTTAGCTTGGTCTTCAATTTGGAATGTTAATTTTAAGACTTTAACAAGTGTCATAAAAATGAATTCCATAAAACTCAATTTCATGCACTGCCATTGGGAGATATTATTTTTAAAAGGAGTGGGGATAATTTCACATGCCTCTCTAAAAGTTTTGCCTTCCAAAGGCTCACAGCTGTTTCTATCTAGACTCCTGGGTCTATGCACAAGGAAGACTTGTTAGATGTTAGTCTTAGGAACTGCTTCTTTTGCTTATGTCCCACCATAAAATGCCAGATAGAACATGAGGCCATATAATAAATAAGTAAGGATGACTTTACATTTTGGCAAGATTTGATTAATAACTATTGTAACCGTGGTAAAAAAGCTAGAATAAACAAGAAATATTGGTATATGGCCCAAAATAAAGGTGGTATAGGTTTACTGAATGTTAAAAATTATTATTTAGCAAATCAAATAAGGTTTATTGGGGATATTGCACATAGTCCAGAAAGATTAATATGGTGGAAAATGGAATCATTGGAAATAAAGGAGGATACTGAAAAATACTTATTTGGCACTATTAAGAAATCAAAATTAAATGAGATTAATAACCCCTTTCTTAGATCTATGTTAAATGCATGGTACTTACATAAAAAAATTATTTCCCTCGGATTCACCATTGAGATCTGTAACTGAAATGGAGAATTTCCCTATAAATTTGAAAGTTTTTAAAAAAGTATTTAGGGATAAACAAGTGATTAGATTGAAAGATTGGATAGGCAAGACGAGAGAGAAAGCACAAATGAAGGAAATTCTCCAAGGTAGGGATATATCTTGGTTTAATTTTATACATTTATAGAAATGGACTGATATTTGGATAAAGAAAAATAATAAATGCAGAGAGTACACAAAATATGAGCAACTCTTTTTGTTGTACAAGGATACTCTGAAGGAAATTGTGGTAAAAGGTATTGTTAGCAAACTATATAAAATTATTTCAGATTTAGATGAAAATAGGGGAGGATCCGGATCAAAATTACTGTGGGAACAAGAAAAAGAAATAAGAAAAGAAGACTGGGCTAAAATGTGGAGAATGAGAATACTTAGATCTATGTCTGTTAGAATAAAGGAAAATTTCTTTAAAATAAGTTTAAGATGGTATTTGACCCCAGTGAAATTGAATAAAATGAATGCAATTTTTTCTAAGCTTTGCTGGAAATGTGATAATGAGATTGGTACCTTTTATCATTTGTGGTGGGAATGTAAAACGATACAGAAATTTTGGAAATGTATTTTTAAAGAACTAAGTGACATATTAGAAATGATTATAGAGCCCAAATCTGAAATTGCTCTGTTATCAATATTTGTGGATCATAGTTATGATGTTAAAACTAAAGAGTTGATTACAAATTTGTTGACAGTGGCTAGATTAATAATTGCTAGAAATTGGAAATCTAACTATGAACTATGCTTAGAAGAATGGTATATTGAAGTATGGAATATTGCTTTAAATGATAAATTGACATGTTCTCTAAAGGTTAAAAAAGGAGAGTTAAAAAGAGATATTTTCTACGATATATGGGGTAGATTTATTGAATATGTGCTTGTACGGGATAAGGGTAAGGGTTCCGCGCAACAATCGATTTTGTTCTGGAGGGGAGGATGACGAACGTAAATATGAAGAGTGGCCCTGTTGGTGAAGGGGTGCACTGTTGTTGATGTTTGTCTTTTTTTAATGTAATTTGTATACTTTTATATAAAAAATAAAAAGAATTAATCAGTTAAAATGCATAACAATCTCTTCCTACCTGACCAAACAAATAATTAAACATTCTAGTGCCACTAAACAAATTATTTTAAAAACCCTTTGCTGTTTACCTGAAATGGCCCGCTTCTTAATCTCCAAAGAATCTGTTGCTGCTGCCAGGCACCTCCACCAGGTCTGGAAGCCTCTGCAAGGGCTGGAGGCTTCCCAGCTGGACCTCCCAAGAGAAGCATGACTGGAGAGTAAAATATGAAAACAAGCTGCCCCCGTCTTCACCTGGGTGTCTGTATCAAAATGTCTCGGCATGGAGACCTGGGCAAGGGGCGGCAGCTTATCTTTACATTTTACTCTCCAGTCATGCTGCTCTGGGCCTCTCAAGAACATGGCTGGAGAGTAAACTGGGGCTGGAGATGTACCAGGACTGCAATATGTATGTGTGAATATTTTTTCCAGACATACATACCACTATAAACTAGGTGCATCTTATGGTCCGGTGCATCTTATGGAGCAAAAAATATGCTATGTACTGCAGGGCATATTGACAATAGTGGTGTTTGATCTTATTGTAATCTGGTCAGGCAAAGGATGGTCATGGTGCCGTTATGTCCTCCATTCTATCTTTGAAATCATAGGTTTACTTTCCTTTTAGGGCGGGAAATGCCACTGTATAAAATATTGGGATGGGTGGTACAGTGGTACCTTGTATAACGGAATTAATTTGTTCCAAATGAAATTATGTTAAGCAAAATTTCCTTTATACAAATTTCCCATAGGAATGCATTGAAAACAGAGTAATCCCTAATCACGACAATTTTTATGTTGTACAGATTCGCCCCAGAGGCGATTCTGTTAAGCAAATTTCCCTTTCCGGAATTTTTTTATGTTGTACAGATTTTATGTTATACAAACCGTTTGTTATACGAGGGTCCACTGTACTTTGCTTCTTACCTCAAGAACACCCCTGAAAGTCGATAGTACTGGGAAATGTTGACATTTGTTTTCTTGACATTTGCCAGTCAACTCGTGTCTACATTTAGCACCCTCTGAATTTTTGCACCCTTTGGCAAACCTTGAGTTGCCCAGCCTAGTTACAGTCCCTTCCCTCCTTCTTCGCCATCTCCTCCTTCCCTCCCTCTCTTCCGCCCTCCCTGGTTTTATAACATTTATAAAATGTTACTCTGTCTGTAACATACAGTTCTTGCTTGTTGGGCCCAATATTAAACAAGTTTTGGAAAAAAAAATTAGACCAGTTCCTCTTTAACTGCACCTCCCAGAATCATCCGGTCAGCATGATCATTGGCAAGAGTTTTGGGAGATGTTCTGCAAAAAGCATTTTTTAACCTAATGGTATGAAGATGTGCCTCTGTTCCTAAAATATGACCATTAGTGTTATATTTAGGGCCTGTGAAACTAATGTTCCAAAGAAATCACTTATATTGGGTGGGAGGAAATCTTCCTTCTCCTGAGTTCTTGTCAATATAATTCAACATAGCTCAGCCATTATTCATCTTCTTAAAATATCTGGATATTGCACTCATCTCAAAAAACTCTGTCTCTGCCTCTGTCTCTGTCTCTCTGTGTGTGTTACTTTATGATTTCTAAAGTGATATTATTTCTAGGGCTAAGCTTTTCTTTGTCAGTGGTCTGCTTTACTAAAAGAAAAAGCATTTTTTCAAGTACTTAACATCGAACACTACTTCTGCTTCAAAAAGGGGGAAATGAGGATGGTCCATGTTATCTAATTTATTAATGGTTGTAAAGCAATTTGAAGATGAAAGGTCTTATCTGTGTTCTTGACATTATTAAGTAATGAGGAACAGTTGGAAGGTATGCTTCTAATTATGCTAATTAAGCTGCAAGGAGACTGTGCAGAGTTGAGCCTTCTGATGTTTAACTCTGGTACAGTCTGGTGCATTAGTGCCCCTGTATGACAACCCTGATGTGGTCTTTTTGTTGTTGTTGTTGAGGCTGCACTTTGAGTATCCTCAAAGAGTGTAGCAGCACTGCAGTTTCTGCACTGAGTCTACACTCCATCAGTATTTTGCTAATCATAATGATAGAGCAACGATAGAGTAGGCTCTTTCCTCATTAATGCCGCAATGAGGCCTGCTTCACATCTTTTGGAATATCTTTAAGAGAAATGCAAGTTAGGAAGCAACAGAAATGTCACATTTATTCTTTTGGGCAAGGCTAGTTATTATTGCTTCTTTTTATGGTACATGAGTTCCAGAAGAGTCCACTTAACATAGAATAGTGTTGTATATTTGACCCAGACTTTCAAGCACTGCGTGTGTGATACCTGGGCCTCCTTTTAGTAGTCCCAAGATGTTCCAGGTGTCTGTGTGTATCAGATCCCTCAGAATGAAACTGGAAATGAAAATAAAAATGACGCCTGTGTTTTCAAACTTACGCTCAAACATATAAGCTCATACTCCCTAGATCTGTGATGGTGAACCTTTTAGAGACTGAGTTCCCAAGCTGTGATTCAGAACCCACTAATTTTTCACATAGTGCCAATACGGCAATTTCACCTGAATACAGGAGGCTGTGAAGGGGCAATGAAAGGGCTCTGAATGCCACCTTTGGCACCCGTGCCATAAGTTCGCCAACACTGCCCTAGATATTTCAGATATATTTATTCTCTCTAGATTCACACCCCTAGAACCACAACCATTTTGGGGGTGGAAGAAAACCAATTCTCTCTCCCTCTCTAGCTGTGAATGTTTTCTCTGCCCTGGAGCATTTTGGGTACCACAAAGATTGCATTTAATGGCATCCTGTTTCCCAACTCTGCTCTAGAGCTCCCTGTATAATAAGGTGGTTTCTAGACTAGAGCTGAGGAAATGCTTGATTAAGTGTTTCCCCTGCGAAACACAATTTATACAACCTAGGAAGCAGCCGAGGACTCTTTTTCCTTTCTTCACATTTAGTCTTCTCTTTGCAGAAGTATTGATTAACTGAATGCCAGATTGATTGATTAAAGAAGGCATTTTAGTCTAAAGTGTTTCAGACAAGAAACAATTTTACTATGTGCTGAGTGTTTTGTTTATAATGACTTTCATACCGATCCATAACTCACTGGCAGTATGGGGAAAAAAACAATAACAAAGGGTTAGTGATTTTATTTGTATGTCTAATACATATTTCCAGTCATCCCAGGCATCTAGCAGCATGGAAATTACAGCAGAGCTTCCTAAAGCTCTTCCCTCTCAGCCCCCAAACTTGATTTGGGGTTCAGGGGGTGAGTTATTCAACTGCAAAGAGTGTCCTGCCCCCCAGTAATCCATTTGTAATTGGGAAAAAAGCACTTTCCCAATTACAAATGGATTCCAGGGGGACCCACTTTGGAGTTGAAACACTCAGCCCCCTGAACCCCCAAACTCTCCAAATTCGTGGGGCTGACAGGGAAGAGATTGAGGAAGCACTGCCATAACTACCATGCTGTTAGATGCCTGGGATAACTATTTTTGTGTACACAACTTTCCAATTACAAATGATTTTTTCCCTGTGGGAGCTACTTTGGATTTGAATAATTCAAACCCCTGAACCTCAAACCTCTCCTAATTTGAAGCACTTAAATAGAAGAGTCCCAGGCATCTACCCACCAAACTTGGTGCCTCTAGGATGAATAGTTTCATTTTAAGAGCAAAAATGGCAGTTCATTTAGTTTTGACATGAAATGCATATTACCGTCTCGTTTTGTAATAAAATGTCAAAACAACATATTGTTTTTCATTTTGGGCCCATCTCTAATCTATAGTTCTGAGGCTGAGGAAGCATCTCGCTCATCCATGGTTGCCCACTGTCTTTTGGGGAGATTCCTCCTAATATCTTACACCAGGCTTAACGCATCCAAGTTTGGAAGCAAGTGAAACAAGCAGAGACTTTTCACCTCTTCATTGACTGTACAGTACAGTTTACTACCATCTTTCTCAAGCCTGACCAGTAGCATCAGGCACTTTAAAAAGTACAAAAATATTTCCTCAAACTCTCAACAATTCAGTAGCAAATTAGATCCGAGTATATTGTTTGAAAAATAGTTTTTCTTAACCATTGTAAAGACATTTGCAATAGCTAAAAAGACACAGACCAATATAGAAAGTAAGTTTATTTCATCAATACTAGAGGTTGAATATATGCTAGACAAAGGAAAAATGTTTTCTTGTGACAGACAGCCTGGATGGAGAAGGTAATTTATCTGGAATGAAGAGCTGGATCAGCTGCCAAGGAAAATGCTTTAAAATTTCAACCGAATTCAGTCTATCTGATAATAGCTTTATGAGCAAATGCTAGTTTCCCACTTTAGTCTACAACACTAAGAAAGTTAGCATTAGAAGCACTGGCCTCTTTTAAGCCAAATCCGTATGATTAATCTTAGAAGGATAATAGATGGATGGATGGATCATCACACACGGATAAGCTTCTTGCATTTCTCTTTAATGAAAAGGACTGAATCAGTCTTAAGATATACAGGCAAATTTGAGGACAGACAGGATAGTGTTGAATCTGTGTTCCTCTCTGTGAAGCAAGAGAACAAACCTTTGGCACTAGACATGGCTGCAATGTCCAACCTGCCATGATGAGTTTTAAATGAAATGGAATGCACTTGGTGTCTTGAACTCAGCAAAAAGATCATTCACACTTTTTGAAAGCACGAGACGTGCCAAATTGTTGCTTCCATTTCATAATTCAGAATCTCTTGTAAACTACTATAACTCCATGGAATGTGATTAATTTTCTTATTAGTAATTTTCTCCTTAGAATTTTCTAGATAGTAATTCAAAGTAGGAAAAAGCTCTGCATTTAATCATGCTCTCCATAGGTGGAAGGCAGACCTTGGAACAGTTTTTTTTTAATATCTGACACCCAGAATCCTCAAACTAGCATATGCAATGCTTATGCTGGCTCAGAAGAAATGGAAGTTTTAGTCCAAAAACTTAATTGAGTACAAGGTCAGTGGAGAGTTATGCAGCCCTTACTAGAGATGGGCTTTTTTTTTTGTTACCGTTTTTAAATTTTTATGGGAGTTGTGTTTGGGCAAGTTGTTGCTGCCATCTGTTGTAAACTGCCCAGAGTTCCTGAGGGAAAATTGGGTGGTTAATAAGAACATAAATAAATAAATAAATAAATAAATAAATAAATAAATAAATAAATAAATAAATAAATAATAGTAAAACCACTGTTTAAAAATCCCTCCTTAGACCCAATATACTGAACAATTATTGACTGGCATTGAATATCCCATTCTTGGGGAAGGTCCCAGAATGGGTTGTGGCTTTGCAGCTCCAGATGACTTAAACTACCTGGATCTCTTTCAATGTGGTTTCAGGCCTGGCTATGGGATGGAGACAGCACTGGTTGCTTTGTTAGATGACTTACGCAGGGAAATGGATAGGGGATCTGTGTCCCTTTTGGTTTTATTAGACTTCTCAGCTGCTTTTGACATTATAAACCATGGCATCCTCCTGACTTGTCTCTCTGAAATGGGAATTGGGGGCACTGCATTACAGTGTCTCTGATCCTTCCTGCAGGAAAGAACACAGAAAGTGGTATTAGGTGATCCATGTTCGACACCATGATCACTGACCTGTGGAGTCCCCCAAAGTTCTGTTCTGTCTCCTATATTATTTGACATCTATATGAAATCACTGGGGGAGATTATCAGGACTTTTGGGGTTAGGTGCCACCAGTATGCTGATGACACCCAGCTCTACCTTTCATCACCTCCAGATTCTGAGGGTGCTACTATCTCAACTTTACATGAGTGTTTAGCTATAGTAATGAACTGGATGAGGATGAACAAAATGAAACTAAACCCAGACATGACAGAAGTGCTTCTGGTCAGTCAAAAGTGAGAACAAGGGATAGGGATACAACCTGTTCCAGATGGGGTCTCCATCCAATTAAAAAGAGGTGTGCAGCTTGGGGGGTGCTCTTGGACTCATCCTTGAGTCTAGATGCCCAGGTCACAGCTGTGGCCAGGCGTGCATTAGCAAAATTAAAACTAGTACACCAGTTACACCCGTTTCTTGAGAAACCTGCTCTGGCTATGGTGACACATGCCCTAATGACCTCCCAGCTAGACTACTGTAATGTGCTCTATGTGGGGCTACTGATGAAAAGTGTCAGGAAACTTCAAAAAACAAAAAAAACCAACCCAAAGCAAAATGCAGAGTCTGGCAATGGGAGAGAGAAAGAAAGGAAGGGGGGATGGGTGGGACAGACAAGTTCCTCCATTTATCTAGTTTCCTTCTCCTGGGTTGGAGTGTCAAAAGCAGCTGAGAGGTCTAGTAAAACCAAAAGGGACACAGATCCCCTATCCATTTCCCTGCGTAAGTCATCTACCAAAGCAACCAGTGCCATCTCCATCCCATAGCCAGGCCTGAAGCCAGAATGAAAGGGACCCAGGTAATTTATGTCATCCAGGAACCTCTGGAGCTGGCCTTCATCCTCCAAAGGGGAATCAGGCAGGTAAGGTATTATCAAAAGAGAATAAAGGCTGCAGGTATTTATGACAATTCATCTTCACAAACGAGTTACAGCAGTCTTCTTCTGCCTCAAGGTCAGGTGTTGTGGATTTAAGACAAATTACATCGCTCTATGCTTTATATAGCAACAGAGATACCTCATAATGATATATTGCTGCTAGGAGCATTCATACTCCCTGCTACTGTCAGTAATACAGCTAAACACAGAGGAATCCTGGAAGGCTGAACCTGGTCATTATCCTGCTTATCAGAGTCCCTGTGTCCAAGCTCTGCAAATCTTGGCTGTAGTGTCCCACTGCGCTCTTTCTCTGCTGCTCAGCAGTTTGAATGCTGAGGCCAGCTGTGCTTCCTGGATCATCAGATCCCTCAATAAAGATAATCATCCTTATCCTTACACTGTACCCATACTTTTTTCTACACAGAAGCAAGAGTCATTTGAGTACAGGTGTACATTTTGACTTATTCTGTTCTTGTAGATGAGAAAAAAAAATCCATACTGGTGACAATTAGAGATGGGCACGAATCGAAAAAATGACATTTTGCTTTTTTGTTTCGGGTCTGTTTTGGTTCGTTTTCATTTTTTGTGAATTTTTTTGAAAAAAATCATTTCTTTTTTGTTTTTTGTTTTTTGTATTTACCCGCTTTTTGCGCGGCTTAAAGCATTTCCACGCGCGGACGTCCCCAATGCCCCATACCAGAGGGAAAACACTAAAAAAATGATGCTGGCAGAGACACAGTATAGACTAGGTATGCAGGGAGGCTGCAAAGGCAGTGGTGGGTGTTGCCCAGGGCGTAAGGCAGCCACAGAGTGACTGCACTGCGGGGCAGGGGAGAGTACTCACCAAGAGGTACGCACACACACAGGGAGGCTGCAAGAGAAATCTCTTCTTTCTCTCCACTAAGAGCCAGGCTGCAGCCAGCAAGAACACAGAGACACACACCTGCCTGGCTGGCCTAAAGTAACGAGTCACAGAGACAGCAATCCCACCCTAACTCCCACCGAAGACTCCAAGGAGGACAAGGGCTGCCAAAGCTTTTTATGCCCTCTGTGGCTGCCACACCTACCCAGTCTGCAACCTGGGCATGCTATTGGTTGAAATTGTCCAAGAATTTACATGATCCCATCACATGGCTTGCATCCATCTTGTGGCTGGAATCCATTTTGTGTCATCCTTAAAGGGAAAAGAAAAAATATATTGCGATGGGAGAAAGACAAAAACAAACGTTTTAAGGACCGCAACCCCCTGGTAGGTAATAATTTCAAATAATTATCACTGCATTTTTACGGATGTCCAGAGCGTTTTAATACCCAAGAAATCAATATTAGGCATCTGGGAGCCATTTTGGGTCGATGTCCCCTAACTCCCCTTAAAGGAAAAAAAAATACAGCCATCTGAGAAAAGACATAAATGCACCTTTTAAGGACCTCAACCCCCCTGGTAGGTATTATCAGGCAGAATAAATAATTATTGCTGGGTTTTTACGGATATTCAGGACGTTTTTTAACATTTAAAAACAGCTTATTTCATTGCGTGTCACCATTAACAAAAACAAAATGTAACGAACCTAATTTTCGTGGTTCTGTTCTGTTCGTTCCAATTTCATCACAATTTTTGTTATTCGTTTCGTTATGTACCAAAATGAATAATGAATAACGGAATGAATTTTTTTTCGTTTCGTGCCCATCTCTAGTGACAATATAGGAGGTTCAGAGCATTTTTGTTGTTTGTGAAAAATCTGCAGAACTGTGTTGTGCGCCAAACTTGAATTTTCCACAAAAATACATGTTGGTTTGCACAGAATACATGCTTGGGGGTTGTTGTTTTTTGCATACAATGTAATGCTTCTTGTCTATTTTTTCTTTTTCTTTTGGTAATGTCGCTGCTGATGAGGAAAATGTTGGTTTTTTTTATTGTTCAGGAGTGAAAAATCTCACTACAGTCAATCTTTTTTTATCATTTACTTATGTATTTATGTATTTATTTAAAGAGAGTGTCCCAATGTATTAGGACACCCCTTTACATTGAGCATGAGAACATTTGAAAGCACTTATTACGTCCTTAAATGTGAATACAGAACAGGCTGTTTTGAAACAGCCCAGGAGAAATGCTTCCTATTCTCTGAGTTAAAAGACTGAAGACAACAAACTGGTTCTTCAAGTCAGCGTGAAGTAAACATGTGTGGGCTTAATGACTTGATTACATTAATATTCATAAGGCTCAAGGGCAAGAAACATTACTTAAATAACAACGATCCTAGATTAGGTATGACATCATCAATCCAACTTTACAGGCAAGCAATTGAGATGCAGAGATAGTCATAAGAGAAGACATCCAGTCAATCCCATGTTTGAGCAGGGATGTAAATTGAGGGAGCATGGGATGAAGTCTAAGAGACAATTCACCTGTTAAAACCTCTCTGGAATGTACCACATCATGGCACAGATTGGTTTGGTCCTATACAGCTAGAATGCCTGAGAGTAAGGAATAAAATTGTGCCCACTCACCAAAGCCAACATACACATAACCAACAAATGTGGCCAACTTATTCTGGCATATAGCACAGAATATCTCACAGGCATCTCCTCATCCAACCCCCCAACCCTTAAAACTCCAATAATAATAAATTATATGCTAACAATCTGCTACCCTTTCTTGATACTTCTAATCTATTACTCTGCACAGTGAAAAACTGAAATAACAGTTGCATTATTGCAAAAGTTAGGAAAAGTACAGTAGTTTGCCTTTGGATAGGTTACTTGCATCTTTATCCAAATGAGCCTCCCTGTTTTGCTCTTCCTCTGTGTGTGTTTGTGTGCATAGACTGTACATGTGTGGAAGAATCTTGGAAGTCATGGAGAAAAATTCACTTGATGCCTCCATTTTGTACTGGAGGTGAGAGAGCATGTGGGTTGGAGAAAGTGTTTCTTTCAGACAATTTGCTACAGGGTGCATTTTGGAGATGGGGGGCAGGGGGTATATAAATTTAAAGGAATTGTAAAGGATTTTCCCTGGGGGTGCAGTGAACTTGCTCTGGGGGGCAGAGCCCCCCCAGAGGAATGCCTGAAAGAAACACTGGTAGGAGAATTAATAGCGAGTATCAGTATGCTGAGATATGTTCTTTCAATTGAAATCAAGAGATGGTGACATTTCTTTGCATCCCTGCCTGTCAGGGAAATTCCACTTCACCTTTTCAATGAGTTCAGATTGAACATAGGTGGATTTCCTGCAGTTGGTTCATTTTATTTCTCTCAACATAATATTTTCCAAACATGCATATGGTACCTTGGCAATCAAGCTCCAATCACAAAGCAACACATGCTGCATGCAAGACAGGGAGATGACAAAACAGATCTCATTCCCTTAAAGAAGTGCTGCTGTTTGTAAGTAATGTCTAGTACAGGCCTGCCCAACAGGTAGACCGGGGGCTACTGGTAGCCCGCGAAGGGTTCAAAAGTAGCCCACCAGCCATCAATTTAAAAACTGAGGGGATAAGCTCTCCACCTCTCCCTCCCCCATCCCACGGACCACCACTGGCCCAGCAAAGTTCTGGGTCTGCCAGCCCACTGTCTCAGCCAAGAGGCGCAGTTCAAGGGCCATGGTGCATTGAAATCTGTTCCTTCCATAACAGATTAATTGGTTTTCAATGCATTCCTATGGGAAACTGTTGCTCTACTTACACAGGTTTTTACTTATGAGCATGTGCTCAGAATGGATAAAATTCATAAGTAGAGGTTTTAGTGCAGTAGCCCTCAGGCACTTTGGGCCAGAAAAAGTAGACCTTGGACTGTTCAAAGATGAACAGCTCTGGTCTAGTATATTTCTTTGTTTAGTCCCCCCTTTCCATGTGCTTTTTAAGGGAGCATGTCTTTTTACATGCAGCTTTTATAGGGATGCCCGTGCCAGACTTCTTAACCACATAGTGAGAGTTTTCCCAGGCAGGACTCTAAGTTATTATCTAAAATATTTTTAATGGGAATGAATAAATCCTGTACAGAATTACTGGCCAAGTTGCCTGTTTCTGCACAAAGGACATGTACGGCAATTCTTAACTCTGTTTGATAATATTGTTGTCTTGGGTTGCGACCATGTAATTTTAAATTGTTGGAACTTTTAAAAAAATTATCCATTTATTGGGTCGGTGACTGTACCGTATAATAAAATATTGATAGATTTTTAAGGGTGTGTAATCCAATGTGAATCTAGAGCAAGAGAAAGGGTAAGAACTGCAGCAGAATTTCTTACTGGGAACCTTTACCAGATGACTCTGATGCATGTGTATACTGGCATCTACAACCCATCAGGCCCCACTGACACATCAAGGAGCTGGCAAAGTATCTTGATAATTGCTGCTCACTTCTTGTGACCCAGATTGCTGTTTTTTTTTTTTTTTAATGCCTCTAGCCTTCATTATCACAAGGAATTCTCTAGTGAGTCACAGTTACGGTGTGAAATGTTCCAACACGCAGGGCTGCGATACCTCTAGGGGGAAGATGCAGTCAGCAGAATGGCGTCTCCTGCGTGGCATTTGAAATTCATTTTATACTTTTCTTGGAAGAAAGGAGAAAGCAGAGGCTGTGGAATCATGTGACCCAGACTTTGTTTCTAGCTGAGCCATAAAGCAGGGGCTGTTGATATTTTCTCCATTATACTTTGTAAAGGGCATTGGCTTTCACAGATGGGCAATTGCATAAGAGAATTATTATTACTGTAACAGGCTGTCTGAAACACTCTCTGAGCAGCGAGAGCAAACTTTTAATTTCACACTTTCTCCTGAAAATTATGAATCACTAGATTTAACCAGCCAGGCCCATAAAAAAGCAGCAGAGCAATCTATTTGGAGTACTTCGTTTATATAGCAACTTAGGGACACATTTCCCACTTCTGTCTTTTATTATTTAAGTTCCTATTTGGTTGTAGCAGAAGAGGCATTAGGATGTGGCCTTGTGCAAGCCCATTAATGACCCATCAAGAACTTCTTACTACCCATGGCCACTTCACTTTGTACAGAGGTAGACACAGCTCCATGATAGTCTTTGCAAGCTCAGAATCCTGCGTAAGGCTTTCCCCAAGAGACTTCCAGCACAAAGTTCTCTTGCACAGAGGTTGGGTAAGTGAGGCTCAGGGCTACAGCTAGGGTTTCCCAGCTGTCAAGGTACTAGCGGAAGTTATGTGAAATAGCTAGGATGCTCCAGATTGCCAGCCATTGGGGACAGAGCCCGGGACAAGCAGCACTGAAGAAGGGCAAAGCTTGATTTCATGGTGGGAGGTAGTTTTCAAGCTTGGAAACAAATCTTGTTTGGGAAAGGTGGCCACACCTACAGCTCCGGGCTGCATCTGTCTGCTTCCCAAGGTGCACAAATGGATTGTTTGTTTCCTTGCTTGCTTGTCTGTTTTTGGTTCTGTATCATCATCTTATCTCATTAGCTGGGTTTTACCTTGATTTTGTGTTTGTCTAACATAACATTAACATAAGAAGAGCCATGCTGGATCAGGCCAAAGTTCCATCTAGTCCAGCTTCCTGTATCTCATAGTGGCCCCACCAAATGTGTCTGGGGACACACAAGACTAGATATCTGTCTCCTGACACCACTCCCCTGCATCTGGCCCTACGCCACCTTCCTCATGCTCTTTTCCACAGAAACAATTCCTCCATTCACCTGTTGCCTGTCCTCCCTCTCTGACATTATAAATATCCACTTTTATGACATTATAAGAACCCACCCTTTCACATCACAATGACCTGTATGCTGGCGCTAGGTTTTAGCTTAAATAGCAGATAATAGGAAGTTGTGGACCTGACAATCCTTGCTATAACTCCCAGAACCCACCCGGTCAGCTCAGGCATGCTGGTTGGTGGACTGTGAGAATTGCAGCCCAGTCATTTTTCTGAGCTGTACTTTTGCTTCCGATCACTGCTTTTATTTATTTATTTTTATTTACATTTTTTTTAAGCCACCCCATTACCAAGCGATTCCATCGGTATCCGGGGCCATGCACAAGAGCAGCTATCCACTCTGCTATTTGCAAGAGAGGAAGAAAATGTTGTGTGCATCAGTCCATTTGCAGTGCCCATTTCCAGACTAGCACAGTGTTCATTCCGGTCTATCTGGCAGGCTTGCTTACCTCAGCTTGCTATCTCATGGCTTGGCCATGTGGTTCTCCTGTTATCTGGGAGGTCCCTTGAGGTGCAAGGTTCACCTTACCAAATGACTGATTTCTATCAGAAGAACAGTGTTCAAAATGGACCATGGTTTCAAGATGTGTCAGATACCTATCACCCTCTCTATCTTCTGTTCATCACAGGACAGTCTCCTGCTAGCGGAAAATCTTCCAAGTATGATGAGGCAAGAAACTCAGGCTTGTGTGTAGACCGTGATTTCAATGTCTAGTACTCACAGAGATTAACCACACCAAAGAAAACGTCTTTGCCTCTGTAATTGGATTGGAACTACTCAGATGTACAACCGTTTTTGTGAGTAATTAAAAAAAATATCAGAATTAATTTCTTCCCTCCATAGGATTAGCAGCTTTTGTTCAATGCTTTAAGCTACGCAAAAGGAATGTTTCACTGATGGAGAAAAGAATATCAAGAGCAAGAAGCACAGAGGAGGAATTGTGCAATTACAAAGACAAGGATCAGACATAGTAAGCAGGACATTTAGTGAAAGATGTTTTACTACAGAAAGCTGGATCTTTTGGAAATATACATTCTTGCTTTTATGTGTAGACAGAGACAAGACAAAATGTACCACTTAGGGCTCGGCCCCATGTCCCTTTAAAAGCAGTTTAAATTACTAGATAAACCGTGTCTAAAAATGCCATCCCCACAGCCACTGGGCTTTTTGAAAAAAAAAGAAAAGAAAACCCAGTAATGCCCCTTTAAGCGAGGTTTCTGTGACTCACCCAAGAGGTAGGGAATTTTTTGCCTTGCTTTGATAATCCACCTTTTAAGGAAGCAGATGCCGTGGGACCACACAGATGATCCAGGTTTCTTCTTTTTTTTTAAACTCATAGCACCGACCGGCTGTTCCTGGGGCCGATCGGCACTGTTTTTTTTAATTTCTTTTCACCTTTGGAGAAACAGGAAGCTCCATGTGGTGCCCTAAGCTTTAATTTCCCCCAGCCATTTACCCTCTCTGGCCTGGCTTCAGCTGGTATATCCTATCCATTCTTGTTATGAACTGTGTGTTTAATAGTGGTCCCTGTTTTAATAACATTTCATAGAATATGTCAGATTAATTATGTGTTGAGTCCATTAATTAAGCTGATCTAAAAACCTGTTTGCAAGTAGGCCAGACTCAATGTGGCCTGCTTGCCAGTCCTGGGCCTCCCCACATTTGAAGAAATAGTGAACAAGGTTCCCTAGCAGGGGTCATGTTTCACCTCCCATATCACTTCCTTATGATAAGAGTAGATGCAAGAGATGAATGATGGCCCCAGATGAAGCCAGCAAGAGGAATGGGCTGACTCATTCCTTAATGGAGCCAAGCAATGTTCCAGGAACATGTTCATGAATTTAAATTACTCCTTTGTACTTTGTGTGTAAGTACTTCAGTGTAGCTTTGGAACAGACTTATTGATATCAACATAATGATATAGCAGTGCTAGAACAGAGGAGATATCATAGAATCATAGAATGGTTAAGTTGGAAGGATCCTACAAGGCCATCAAGTTGAACCCCCAGCTCCACGCAGGAATACAAATCAAAGGATATCTGCCAGGTGGTTGTCCAAATTTCTATTGAATGCCTCTAGCGTTGGAGCATTTATTACTAGAGATGGGCACGACTTAGCGGTATTCCCGTTTCCGTTTCCGTTACTCGTTTCCGTTACTCTACAGAAACGGAAACGGGAATTACTCCGCCAGACTTCGAGCTCGAACCGACGAACGAACAATTTGGTCTGATTTTTCGTGCTCGTTACTTGCATCGCGCGATCGCGCGCGATGCCAAGCGGCACAGAAAAAAAGTTTTTAAAAGTTAAAAAGCCTGGTTCCCGGCCAAAAAGCAGGCGGAAATATGCCTGCCGTGCCTCAGGGCACCTACCAGAGGGGTGGTTTCTGGAGGTCCCCGGCCTCCCCCCCCTCCTCCGTCCTGCTGGGATGCTCTGGTGTGGTGGTGGGACTCGCCCGCCACAAAAAGCCCAGTCTCGCCGCCGGCCGCCAAAGCGCAAGCAAGCGGCACGGGCGGCACAGGAAAAAACTTTTTAAAACTCTCCCCCGGGTCTCCCCCCCAACCATTCCCGGGCCAAAAAGCAGGTGGAAAATGCCTGTTTGACTAAGGGCACTCACTAGGGCACCTACCGGAGGGGGGGTTTCTGGTCTGGAGGGGGTGTGTCCCGGCTTCCCCCCCCTCCGTCCTGGGCTGCTCTGGTCTAGTGGTGGGACTCGCCGCAGGCTCGCAAAAAGCCCACTCTGCCGAGACGCCGACGGCCGCCGCAAACGCAAGCGGCACGGACGGCGCAGGAAAAAACTTTTAAACTCTCCCCGGCCCCCACCCATTCCCGGGCCAAAAAGCAGGCGGAAAATGCCTGTTTGACTAAGGGCACCTACCGGAGGGGGGGTTTCTGGTCTGGAGGGGGGGTGTCCCGGCTTCCCCCCCCTCCGTCCTGGGCTGCTCTGGTCTGGTGGTGGGACTCGCCGCAGGCTCGCAAAAAGCCCACTCTCGCCGAGACGCCGACGGCCGCCGCAAACGCAAGCGGCACGGACGGCGC
>JAHTLZ010000030.1:2847949-2865788 GCA_023846285.1 Phrynocephalus versicolor | reverse complement strand
TCTTCTTCTTCTTCTTCTTCTTCTTCTTCTTCTTCTTCTTCTTCTTCTTCTTCTTCTTCTTTGCTATAATATTCAAGTACTTCTCTTTCTAAACTGTGAAAGCAGCCTTCCCTAACATGGCATCTTACAGAGAGGCACCTCTCATAATCCCTAGTGTAGTACAGGCAATAAATAGATTTCTCAAGCTACTGTTACTTTGTATATTCTTATATATTCTTATTGAACATTTTAAAGACAACTTGGCTTATAAATGGAGCTCTGGCATGCATTGTTATGGGAGGCCTAATCACAAAGGAGTTCAGTGCCTTGGCAACTCAAGATATACTCCATGTTGTTTAGCAGGAAAAGCATAAGAGTTCAAATGACAAGTGGAGATTTCATTGACACATCTGTCCTTTTGTGTCAAAGCCAGTAACAGTACAAGTTATTTTCCCCAGGACGGGTTCCCTTAATTAGTGATTTTAAAGTCAGCATTATAAAAAACAAAACAGTGAGGATTTTTATCCAAATCAGAGTTTCTTAAAACTGTAATCCACCACTGAAAGGTAGCATATATCCATTGGCAAAAATTGAAAGGGACTAATCCCATTTATATGAATAAAAGCTTTGAATTCCAATTAGCCCAAACATACATTTTTAAGTGAAACAAATGCAAGCAAACTGCTCTGAAGTATGATTCTGCTGTAAAGCAAAACTTGGATTTCCAGCACCCTTGTTTTACTGAAGAAAATACATTCTTCTTCTTCTTCTTCTTCTTCTTGCATACCACTGTGCAGCTGAAATTTGTTAGAAGTCACTGCTGTAACTTATGTTCCACTCAAGAAAACCCACGTCTTTGCAAAGGGAAGAGTAGGTAGAGACAACCTCTTTAGGTTCCCCAGATTATCCTTTACTTGCTCTAACCTATGATGACTTTTCTTCCACCTTAGACTGCTATTTTTAGGGTTGCTGGTGTCACTCCTTCTCATATCCCTCTCTCTCGTCCCTTAGGGAGAAGCCATCTTGCCATTATTCTCTAGAGATGAAGAGGGTGGCCATGGCACTCCTGTCTCCAATTTACCTAGAACTATGACTTTGATCACTTTCAAATTTGTCTCAGAAATAGAGATGGGCACGACTCAAAAAAATTGTTTTTCGTTTTTCGTTTGGTCGTTTGGGGGTCCGTTTCGGTTCGTTTTCGTTGGGTTTTTCTGCAATTTTTTTGTTTTCGTTTCGTTACCTAACGAAAACGGAAAACGAAAACGGAAATGAAAAATTTCTGTTTCATTAGCATTCTTTTTAGTTCAATGTGTTTGCCGCAACAAAAACGAAAAACACGGCAAAATTTTTCGTTTTGTTTTTGAAAAATTTTTGTTTTTGTTTCGTTACCTAACGAAAATGAAAAAACGAAAACGGAAACAAAAATTTCGCTGAGTCGTGCCCATCTCTACTCAGAAACACAAACTTTCTTATTTACTTAGAAAGAAGTGTGGATGTGATTCCTTTACAAAGAGGGAAATGTGCTTAGTTAATTGTTCCAAGGTTTCAGAGATCTGAATCCACAAGTTAATGTTATCCTGTGCAGCTGTATACTTACTCTCCAACAAAATTTGACAGCACGTTGCCAAGGGCACTAACAGCAAGTGGATGCTGCACGTGGCCTCCTGCCTACTACAAAATGTGCTGTCATTTTAGTCATTGATAGCAGTGGAGATGACCTGCTGAACTACTTCAACAGAACAGTGCTAACATAAACGGGATTGGATTAGGAAGGCATTTTGTGAAACTCTGGCCTTCTTACTGAACTGCTATATAGCTTAGTGCTTTAAAGATCTGGCTGGGGAACCAGAGGTTGACAGTTCAGCTTACCATTGTACCTTCCTGACTGGGTTGGATGCCTCCAGCTCTACAGTTCTAAGATTCTAAGTTTATAAAGCCCTAAACCATGGATAGATATTTGTGAACCTCCAAATGTTGGCAGACTGCAGTTTATATTGTCACTACTGAGTGGTCACTTGGCCATGACTTTGCCTAGAGGGCTAAGGTATAATATATGTGACTGACCACAGAGGCATCTTCAAAAAGGGGGGCTGGCAATCCCTGTTTCCAGGTAATTTCTGTCCCCCCCCCCAAGAAGTGGAGTAGCAGTGGCCTCATATGGCCAGTTGTGTCCTTTGCCATCTTTTGCCTCACATATTTTCAGGGTAGAGGTTAGCCACATAGCAATGGCAGGAGTCAATGGGTACAGTGTTCTAGGGAATTTGCTGACTCTGTTCTGTACAAACCTATTCTGCTTTGGTGGTCCTGTTCTACACTCCAGCACTAAGAGACCTTAGCTTGGTGGCAAGATGGGACAGGGCCATTTGGAGGTGAGAGCATCCAGATTGTAAGCTTCTCAAGGAAAGTTAGTCAGGTTCCATCTTTTTTTTTAAATTTTATTTGGGTTGGTAAGACTTTCCTGTTCTGCATGCCATTTGAATAATTTTAAGAAAAATGAACTCAAATCTCTGTGTTGAAACACAGATATCTCTTCTTTGTGTGTGTGTCAACATTCTAACACTACTCTAAAAGAAGATACAACTAGAGTAGGCCCATTTAAAACAGTGGGGATATGATTGGAGGATATGATTCAGATGTGTAAAATTATGCAGGGAACAAGTAAAGTGGATAGAGGAATGCTCTTCTCCCTGTCACAAAATACCAGAACTATGGGACATCCACTCAAAATGAGGGTTGGGAGAGTGAGAACAGACAAAAGAAAGTATTTTTAACCCAGTGTGTTGTTAGTCTGTGGAATTCCCTGTTACAGGATGTGGTGATGCCATCTGGCCTGGATGCCTTCAAAAGGTGATTGGACAGATTTATATATTTATATATTTATTTATTTTTTCATTTCTAAACTGCACCGACTTTTCCACAGGAACTCTGGGTGGTTAACAAGATGCCAAACAAGTAAGTAAACAACAATTTAAAATTTTAAAAAGTGAGCATAAGCAACCCCACCCCCCACCCCCAGTAAAACAATAGTAACAATACAATAAAAAAATCAAAGGTAAAAATCTGGCAAGAGTCACAAAGGCACAAAAACCACAGAAAAAGCAACAGAAACAGGGGAGAACAACGGCATTACCGATTGCTGAATGCATCCTTGAAAAGCCAGGCTTTTAATGCTTTTTAAAATGATAAGGACACTGCTTGGCAAATCTCAGATGGCCAATTTATTCCACATAGCTGGGCCAGCCACTGAGAAAGCCTGGTTATGGGTAGAGACCTTACGGGCCTCCCTAGGGGTGGCCACCCATAATGAGAGTGCCGGCGATGTTCTGGTGGGCCAGGCCAGCTGTGACCTTTGGAGGATCTGCTCTGCCAGATACTCAGGTCCCAAGCCATGGAGGGTTATGTAGCTCAAAACCAATGCCTTGAGCCTTATTCGGGAGGCAACGGGTAACCAGCGCAGTTGAGCCGGAATTGGGTTCCCCCCCTTTTATTTTTTTTATTAACAAAAGGACAAAGACAAAGGACAAGAGAAATATTAACATAACATAGTGACATACATTATAATCTTACTTATTAATTTATTAACCACCTTAGGCACCTACTATTTACACGACTTAACAGGGTTACACAATCTAGATTATTTCCTAAAGCATGTTTATTCTCAATTAAATCATTCATATAATTTAGTAAAGGTTTCCAGGTTTCCATGAAATGATCATATTTTATTTCTCTTTGATATATCCTAATCTTATCAGTCAATTTCTCCATCAGCATTGTTTGCCATGTCGTGTTCATAAATGTCTGTAGTGAAAGATCCTGTGCATTTCTCCAACTTTTAGTGATCTCACACCTTGCTGTCCCTATCAGGTTTGCAATTAGCTCTTTATTAGTCAGCTTCTCATTTCCCCCAATAAATAATGAAAATAATAGCACTGTTTCATTCATAATTATTTTTTGATTAGTCAAGATCGCGAGCCAATTTATTACTTCATGCCAATATGCTTCTATTTTGGAACAGAAAATCCACATATGTTCCAATGTTCCCCTTTGTCCACAATTCCTCCAACATTTATCTGATATACAGCGGTACCTTGTATAAAGAAATTAATTCATTTCAAATGAAATTATGTTAAGCAAATTTTCCTTTATACAAATTTCCCAAAGGAATGCATTGAAAACCAAGTAATCCCTAATCACAGCCATTTTAGGTTGTACAGATTCGCCCTATAGACAATCCTGTTAAGCAAATTTCCCCTATCTCTGGAATTTTTTATGTTGTACAGATTTTATGTTATACAAACCGTTTGTTATATGAGGGTCCACTGTATCTTTATTAAATTTATGTAACTTTCTAGGGCATAAATACCATCTATTAACAACCTTTAAAACAATTCATTTCATTTTTGCTGAAAGTGACTTATATGGGTATTTGTTCCAAATTCGCATCCGTACCTAATATTAATATTTAAATTTGTTTCCCAAGCTATTTTAGCTTCTCTACCTTTAACATATTCTTTCTCAATTATACATTTATATATTAATGAAGCCAATCTTATTCTTTTATTTTTATCTTTTTGAAAACGGTATTATTTGAATTTCATTAAAAATCTTCTAGGGTTGGATTTTTGACATAATTTAACTGCAAAACTTCTTACTTGTTTGATTTGTAACCAGTTTGTTCTTATTTGACTTGTTTTTTCTTCAAATCCTTTTAGTGTGATTGGTTCCCCTGACTCGAATAAGTCCTGAATTCTATATAATCCAATTTGTCTCCAATGTTGATACTGTACATATTTCTCCTGAGATTTAAAATCTGGATGTTCCAACAGAGGGCATAAAGGGGATACAGGAGGAGCTAATGTTTTCCTATATTTTCACCATATCAATGTTTCACAAATGAAAGGGTTTTGTATTTGTTCTCTCCTTCTAAATGGCTTTGTTTTATATACTGTATATACATATTTACTGCATCCATTTTTCCATTATCTTCCATTTCAATCCAATCAGGGTTTCCTTCTGTTTGTATAAATTTAGTGATTTGATTTATTTGTAAAGCTTCATAATATTTTTCCAAATGTGATGATAAGCCTAAATTGGTAAAAGTCTGACTTGTACACGGCTGGATCACGCTGGATCCAATACAATGCCCAGACGCCTCACTCTTTCAACCAGCTGGAGGACAATATTATTCAGACTGGGAAGATGGCTACTGTACCTGTCCGGAACCCGCCCTCCACAAATAACAGAACCATGGTCTTCTTGGGGTTCAGTCTGAGCCTATTAGTCCTGGTCCACTCCATAACTGCAGCCAGGCAGTGATCAAGGGTCCGGGTGCAGGGGTGTGGTGTGGGGAGGGCAAGGGTAGCAGGGTGCCCTGGGCGCAGCAATTAGGGGGCACCAAATTGCCTACCACTCCCTCCACCACTGCCCCACCATCTCCAACTCAGCCTGGCACACCTGGGCCGCCCCTCCTCACCGCCACCGCGTTCAGCCTCCCCGCCTCCCCGTACCTTGCCGCCACCTTGGCCATGGGGGTGGCCTGGCCTGGAGCCCCGTCCGCCTGACAACATGTGAATGGCCCAAGGGTGCCAGAGCCACTGCTGCCACCATTGTTGCTGCTGTGCCAGGCAATGGAGGGGAAGCAGGGAGCGTGCCAGCTGGGGCTGCTGCTGCTGCGGCTGGAGACAGAGGGCACCACTGAGAGAGAGCTTCCAGGGGGCTGGCCAGGCATGGGGGGCAGCTGTGGCCCACCTCCTACTGGAGCCACTGCCGTGCCATCTCTACCCTGGCATGTCTCGGCTTCTACTGGTGAGGTGGCGGGTCGCCTCGGTGGGGTCAGACGTCATGGCGAGAGGGTGGGGGGGATCACCCTTCCTGGCTTGGAGCTGCCTGGAAGGGGTGCGTGGACTTGGTGGGGTGGCCTGGCCATGCCCGGTGGCCTGCTTGCCTTCGTGCCCTGTTCCGTCCGAGGTGGTGTTGGGGGGCCAGTTGGCGCTGTGGGAGGAGGGGATGCCTCTGTCTGGACGGCCTCCATTGCAGAGGTGCAAAAGGAGAGATGACTCCAGATGACCACAGCCAGCGGCCTCATATAGATGCTGAACAGCTACATCTATATTTTTCCTGGAGGAAAAGTCCACCACAGGTTACAAGCCATGTTGGGGATGTGTAATCTTCAGGCTTAAAAACAGGGTACTTCAAGAGCCAGATGCATGAGAATAATATCAGGAGACAGAGACCTAGCCTCGTGCGCTCCCAGAGGCATCTGGTGGGGCCACTGTGAGATACAGGAAGCTGGACTAGATGGGCTCTTGGCCTGATCCAGAATGGCTCTTCTTATGTTCTTATGTTAACAGTTGAATTTATGGAGGAGTTGGCACATCAAATCCTCACTAAATCAGTGGGATTTTCTCTAGCGTGACTTACTAAACTAACCAACAGGATTTCAGCCATGGTTTTCAAGTTGCACATTATCTTGCATGTCCTTTTCAAGCCAGATTGACCTACGATCAATCTGGTGTTCTAAATTGTTAGCAAATGTTTATTTTTGCTCTGTTATGATATTCATTATTGTGGCTAGCAGTCGAAGAGTTCTGATTAGCTTAAAGATCATGAAAGGAAAACAGTAAGCATGACCCTCCCAACCTAGTGCTCTGATGTTTCATTGCAACTGCTATTCCTCTCAGACATCTTGGGGACAGTAAGAGGTGCCAGGGGGTGGCAGCAATTATACATTTGTTCATCTGCAGGATGCCAGGTTGGAGGAGCAACACTGCCACCTTACTTCCACTAAGCTGGAAGTCAACATTACATAGGCTAACATTTCCCCTTTAGTGGAATTCTATGAGCTGTATTGTGCCAATGGAAATGTGTATGGTGCTTCAAGATTGTTAGTGTCTGCTATAACCTGCATATAGATTGTGAAAGGATCTGAAACCATTTTCTCTAGGACAGCTTCTGATCTGAATGTGTATAAACTTGCGTGCGCACATGTGTGTGCGCGTACACACACACACGTATGTGCATGCAGACATATGCATATTCACCACAAAACTTGCAGCAGGAAATCTTTCCTGTTTGTAACAGAAACAATTTCCAACTTCAAGTTTTTGATGAATATACATGTGTGATCATGCATGTGTAAATCTGCATGAAATATAACATATAAGTGTGTGTGTGGTGTGTGTGTGTGTGGTGCGTGTGTGTGTGTGTGTGTACACATTCATATCAGAGCCGTTTTTATCCCATGGAAACAAAGGCTACAGAGTCACTCATTTTGCAAGGCTGTTGGCTGTTGCTCTGAAAGGAATCGTTTTAGGAGGCAGCCCACTATCTTTGCTTGGGGCATTTTTTTCTTCACTGGGTGACAGGTAGGTTTTATTTCAGTGTGCAACTCAAAGGATATACCAGATCTGTTGTGGCAGAGCTGGACCCAGAACTCTCCCAGCAAAACCAGCTGTGCCCTTTTTTGAACTTGTATATTGCACCAATGTTATTTGAATGAACAGGAGACCTTGTATCACTGCACGAAGCCCTGGTTCCAAGTGCCAACCAGCTGCAACAGAACACCGATAGGTCGTACCAGTTGGAGAGTCAGCTGTTTGGAAGGAAGAGGCAACCCCACAGCAGGCGCCTTCCGCGTCACTTTCCCTAATCTGTCAGATCAGAAAAACCAATTCTTGAAACCTCACTAGAGTGCTGCAAAACTTTGTAGACCTCCAGAGAAAAATCAGAAGCCAGCCTGTCACAGCTAGCTTATCCCACCCCACCTCCAAAGGATTAACTCCAGAATGAAACCAAACAATTGACAATCATGTCCACATTCATCTATCAAGAGATGTCTTTTCAATGTTGTAATAATCCCAGGCAATGTATTCTCGAAGGCTTTCATGGCTGGGATCTGATAGTTGTGAATTTTTCTGGCTGTTTGGCCGTGTTCTGAAAGTTTTTCTTCCTGACGTTTCACCAGACTTTGTGGCTGGCATCTTCAGGGACCAAGGAGTTTCTCTTTGGGGTATAGAGGAGTTTGCCTAATTCTACAAGCTTTATTTCTACATTGGTTCTATGTTATATAAACATAATATACTTAAAGTTGTTATAAAAAACGAAAAGTCTTACAGCTATGAAAAACCATAGGCATGAATACTCAAAGTGCAATCCAAAAGTCTTAAAACTATGAAAAGTTATAAAGAAAACTTAAGTGTTAAGCAGAAATTAAATCAATTTGTATTTGAATTAAAAAAAAATAAAGGAGTTTACAGCATAAAAGAAGCAACAGGATATACTAGTATCTCTTAAAACAGCCATTTCCAATGGGGAGCATGGAACATTTGAGGGGGCCAAAGAGTGGAAATAGTTCTTCATATACCACACTAGTAAGGTGATTGAACAACTAGCCTACCTGAATGTTCTGTGGCATATGAACAAGCAACGTAGTTAGCCTTTGCCGTTTGCTGAAAGCTTGATCAATCTTTTATTGTGCATTAAAGGTTTTAAAGTTATTTTTTACTTCAAAGCTAAACTTGTGAAGTTTTGTAGGTCTTTTCAATTGCTTGATTGGCATTGACCTACCTCTATTTCATGTATTGCTGTTTGCTAAGTATGTTTTTTTTTTTTTTTTTTTTGCTATTTGCTTTATTAAACTGTTTGGGAAAAATAACATGCTTTCCCTTTTTCAGGTCTCATCTGTTTTGGAGTACGGCCGCATAGTCATTTACACAACCAGCTTACGTGTGGTAAGAACAACTTTTGAAAGATGTGAGTTAGTTCGAAAGATCTTCCAAAACCACAGAGTAAAATTCCAGGAGAAAAACATTGCACTGAACAGTGACTATGGTAAAGAACTGGACGAGCGATGCAGAAGAGTAGGAGAAATGCCATCCCTACCAGTTGTGTTTATTGAAGGCCAGTATCTGGGGGTAAGTACAGCATATATATCAACTGTTGGAGATGACTAGATGCAGCTCTACCTACAATGAAGATCAACACCATTACATGGGGAGGAGCAGACAGATGAAGAGGCGTTTCCTGAGTTCCATAGACCAGGCATGTCCAAACTTCAGCCCTCCATATGTTTTGGATGGCAACTCCCACAGTCCTTTGTCATTAGCAAGTTAAGCTTAGAATTTTGGGAGTTGTGGTCCAAAACATCTGAAGGGCAGAAGTTTGGACATGCCTGTGTTACATGCTTTGGCTGACACGCATGTTCCTTCAACTTAGACAGATATAGTTGGGGTTACTGATGTCATTTCTCTTTCTTCCCACACTCTCTCTCAATGCTCTCTGGATGCAAGATATTCTGGCTTTGTTCCCAAGAGGTATTGGTGGGGGGAGCATTACAATTTTCTTATTTTCCTGGAATAAGAGGTTTGGGTCTACTACACCAAGATCATGACCCTGGTTTCTAAATTCAACATGGCATGGGTGCTGTTTTAAATTGATTTCAATTCAGGAATGTACTACAGTCTTTTGAAGGACACAAGCTGAGACTATTGGAATGTTATTGAGTGTTCAGACCAATGTCATACCATATGAGAAAACGAGGTTGCACTATTCCATGATGGGCATCATTGCCATCATTAGATATTACTTACTGTGCCCATCTTTATGTATCTGCCTTTCCACTTATCTCTTTATCTGCGTATAAGGGTCCTCAGTGGCTTAGGTCTTTCCTGGGGAGCCAGAGTTTGGGAGTTCAATCCCCCCCAGGGCATCCTGTACAGGGGCTGGACTCCATAGGGTCCCTTCCAGCCCAGCAGTTCAAGAGCGTGTACTGAAACTAAAACTGTGCTCACGACCTGGGGTTCAATCCCAGGTAGCTGGCTCATGGTTGACGTAGTCTTCCATCCTTCCGAGGTCGGAAAAATGAGTGCTCATCTTGCTGGGGGGTGGGGCAATGTGTAGCTTGCATTCTGTAATAAAACTGTAAACCACCCAGAGACTACATGAAGTGGTATGGGCGGTATATAAGCAGAACACTTTGCTTTATTGTTATTATTGTTATTAATGGCAGTAAACATGAGAGACGTATACAGCAGCCCTACGGACAGTAAATACAGAGTCATGGGGTTTCCTCATTCATATACTTAAAGTAGCCTCAGGTTAGGAGAAAGAGAAATTGGAATGACAGCTAGGAAAGTGAATCTGAAAATGGGCCAAGTTATACATATGGGCGATTTCCAGAAGCAATCAGGCATGTCTTTATCCCTGCAGCCTGCAGGCTTCATTTACCAGTAAATGGAGCTGTAGTTCTTACGTTTGCGGGAATTTCTTTTGTTTCGTTTTTTGAACATCTTTATTTCATGTATGAGGACTAGGGCCAGGGTCCAATGTGAAATAACAATGCAGTTGCAGGCACCTAGTTCCAGTGGTGGATCAATCTCACATTCTTTCCATTTCTACAGTGAGCATCAGGAAGTCACTTGCTTAATACCCTTGTGCAACCAGCTGTGCCCTGGGTTACACAGGCAGTACTGCGCTTAGGGAAAACAAATGTGCCACTACTTACACAACCAAATAAATAAATAAATAAATAAATAAATAAATAAATAAATAAATAAATAAATAAATAAATAAATAATAACTAAACTGCTGACAGGCATCATATTTGGAAGCAAATAACATCATGACAGTAGAGCAGAAAGGGAACAAACAGGGAAGTAGTGGCACAAAAGATCAGTTACTCATTGATAAAATGATCCTAGAGAATTGTAAAGCCCGGAAAACTAATTTATATCTGACTTGGATTGAGTATAAAAAAAGCCTTTGACTCAGTAACGCATAGTTGGATTATTAAGTGCCTGAATTCCATTGGAATATGTAAAAGTGTTAGTGCCCTAATTGAAAATGCGATGAAGGACTGGAAAACAGAAATGCGATGAAGAACTGGAAAACAGGGATGAAAGCTACGGATTGGTTAGCCTTACACAAGGGATCTTTCACGGTGACTCTTTGTCCCCTCTGCTATTTACTATTGCCCTGATTCCCCTCTCAATAATTTTGCAGAAGACAAATTTAGGGTACCAAACTGCTAAAAATTCATGGAAAATTGCTCATCTATTGTGTATGGATGAGTTAAAGTTGTATGGAAAATCAGAAACTGAAATACACTTACTGACCAACAGCCCAAATTTTCAATACTGATGTTAGTATTGAGTTTGTACTAAACAAATGTGCCACAGTGGCACTGAGAAAAGGAAAAATCACTGAGAGTGAAGGAATTGAAATGCCAAATGGACAAGCCATTAAATATCATTCATCTGAACACTATAAATATCTGGGCATACTGCAATTAGATAATATCAAGCATGGGCAAGTGAAAAATGTGGTCAGTAAAGAATATATCCAAAGGCTTAGAAAACTATTAAAAAGTAAGCTGAATGGTGGTAACAACATCAAAGCCATTAGTAGCTGGGCCATACCGGTCATCAGGTATACCGCTGGCATTATAAACTGGACTCAGATGGAGCTCGATAGTCTGGATAGGAAAACAAGAAAACTTATGACCATTCACTATGCATTACATACACGCAGCAAAGCAAGCCACTTTACTGGGATCTGCTCGCATAATTCGCCAATACATTACATAGTCCTAAACGCTTGGGAAGTGTTCGACTAATGATTTGTAATACAAAATCCAGCGTAGTTAGCTGTGTGATAATTTAATAATAATACAACTAGCTATTTGTAATACAAAATCCAGTGTAGTTATCTTGTCTGCTGTGTGATAATTTAATAATAATGGTATATTCTAATGGTATATTCCTCTCCCTATTAATGGTGCTTTCAGAGATGCTGCAGAAAATGAAACTGATAAAATCAGAGTGACCCCCCTCCCCATGCAGCATAATGCAGAGACAGGAAGATTCTAAATTTGGATTTGCATATGAATTAATTGCACAAAAACTTTAGAAAGGACCACAAATAAAGTGGGGGTACAAGACTGTAGGAAGTCAGAAACAATGTTTCAACCTGTTCTTATATGTAAATTCCATATGCAAATGTTCTCAGTTCTTATGCCCCCCCACTACATGTACTGAGAAAAGGGAGTACACAATACACACATAAACAATTGAAACAAACTCTGTATGTTAAATCATACACTCTTTAAGATAGCATATAATGAATTACATCAGGTCGAACTGAGAATCTTCATTCTGTCAAGAACTAAGTGAAGATATCACAGACAATTTACAACCTGAAGGTTTTCACCTGGGTCACTTTTTCGACTTCACCAGGGCCTTTCATCATTGGCATATGTTGTTGGATTACCGGAGCAACGAGATATCTTGTCTGCTTTTGTTACAGTACATGCATTTAAGTTTGGCCAATATTTTTAAAAGTTGCTTGTACATTGTTATATCCCACCACTACATGTGGCATGCAATGAGTACTAAGTTTATACCCTATTGGTGCACTTTTAAAGAATCACATTAGTTCAAATACGTTTATTCTTTCTGCTTGTTAGACATTGTGAACTTCTGATCTCTTTGTGTTCCTGGATAAACAAACCATCAAGTGAATTATAGCTGATTTTATCAGAATGACATAAAACAAATGCCATCCATTTTTTTCTTCTGCAGCAATATAGTGAACCAGATATCAGAGAGCATAACCTTGTCTTTCTGAAATATTGCCATCTGGATGCTGAAATATTGCTGGGATAAACATACACTCAAAGCCAGTAGACAATTCATGGTATCATAATATATGAGTCCTTCAACATTTTGGGATTTTTTTTTCATTTTTGCTTTTTGTGTTAGTTTGCGTTTTTCATTTGATATTGTAAGGGTCCTTGTTGCACGGCAAGTTGCTTTCTGTGAAACAAAAACAATTAAATGAAGCAGACAACCCAGTGAATACTCAGGCTAAGAGTCCTACACAGTTGCACTGGCCAAGTTCAAAAGTAAAGAGAATTACTTTTCTCTGAGGCAAAATACTCCAAAACATCTCCACCTTCTGCTTTATTCTGGGTTCTTTTCAAAACAAGAGGCCATATTACTTTCCAAAAATAGTATTTTATTTTTCTATTCTTTAGATGCAAAAATAAGAATTCAAAAAGTATCAAAAATAGCAGAACTTAACAAATCTCAATCATAGTCTTATTTCCCTAAAAATAATAACATCTAAGTCATTCTGACTAACTGATTACATTCAAGGTTTCTTCTAAGCTAGCTTTTCCTATGCTACCTAACTGCAGTGAGCTCCGTTGCTCAAAGCGATCCTAAGATTATCAGCATAATCATCAGAATAATCATCAGAATAATAATGGCTTCTCTCTATCTACTCATCTTCTTCTCACAGCTTCTAGATGTCACATGACATAATTGACCAATGGCAGCTAACCATTTTCTGTGCTGCTAGTTTGTTATGTCTGTTCCTCTATATTCCTCAGATAAGGTCTAATACATACCGAAATGTGCTCTTAATATTCAGCTTAACAATTCACACTATGTCCCATCATGCTAATTTCCATACAAGCCCCTGTTGCAAAGACCTTTTATTGGATCACTACAGGTGCTGTATGCGCTTGGAGTAGGAACTGGCAAAGCACTCAGTATTCCTGCCAAGAAAACTCCATGGACATGGGGTCATGAAGAGTCGGTCACGACTGTGATGATACAACACAGAAAGATTGTGTATGTGAGAGAGGGAGCGCTCTGGGTTTAGGGATGAATATTGTTGGGATCACAGCTTGAAGTTTTTGCATCTGGTTATATACCAAGGCAACTGCAATTCCCCGAGTCTCTGGGGTCTTAGAAAGATCAAGAAGCCTGCTACCCTAAAGAGGTGTATTGGTGCACCTGTTTCGTCTTCCATAGGAATGCTAGTATCTGGGAGTCTAAGAGACATTGTATGGAACATGTTTGGGACTAGCTCAGTGTATGTGAATTAGAGACTGGTGCCTATTAGCCTTACAAGATCCACATTTTAACTGAGGTTGCAAGTTTAATTGCACTTTTATTCTGAAAATGAGTGGCAGCTTTTATTAAATTGTGGATTATTTTATGCTTCCTGCTGCATCCTCCTCCCACTCTTTTATTCCTTTCCTGAATTATATCAGTTAATAAGGCCAATGGTAGAAGATTTGACTTGTTTTTTAAAAAGTGGTTGACTAAATCTGCACCCAAATAAGGATATTTGTCTGCCTTTGGTTTTATTGTTAAATGCAGCTTATATATATCTTTGTCTGTAACTTCTGTATTGGCTGAAGGCTGCCTCTATCTGAAAATGAATCATGCCCTCTGCTGGGATAACAATGCAGCGTGTTTAATGGATATCGCTGCTGGAAGGGTATATGAAAATGAACTTGGACATTCATCATGTCAAGGTATTGAGAAATATGGGGGCAAGAGGAAGCAAGAGTGAAGGACAAGGAACTGCAATAATACACTCAGCTTGCTTATGCAAGGGGACCTCTTAAGTTTAAGTCCACTCAGAGATGTTAAACAGTTCTAGTAGTCAGCTCCTTAAAACTACCATGTCTCCATATTGTATCCTTTACTTTTATACCATTTTCCTGCTTTTTAGAGGGATCCTCCTGGATTTCTCTAGATAATTATTCCTGCTTCCTCCAGGCACCCTAACTGTGCCAGAGTGCCTCATTGGGATTATTATTATTATTATTATTATTATTATTATTATTATTATTATTATTATTATTATTTTGCACCCTCATGTCTGTGAGATATTCCTCCTTTCTTTGCTTCTTTCTAGAGATGGGTACACACACTGCTGGTTTAGTGGCTCATGCTGGTTCGCCTCCCCCCCCCCCCAACTCCACCGCCGCTGGTGGACACCCACTTGGAGGCACTGCCCGGGCTGCTCTGCCCCATCTCCTCTGGATGCTGCCTCTGTTTGATGACTAAATGAACCAGAGCACCAGTGATTTGTGCCCATCCATTCCCTTTCTTCAGTTATTTTTGCTGCCTGCCTGACCTGCTTGTTGCTCCATGCAAGATTCAAAGAAGGGAAGAGAAAGTATTGAGTGGTAGTGGGGGACAAATCTGTCCACATTGGTTTTGGGTATGGAGCTTTGTAGTTTTTTGCTTTCATTTGCTTGCTTGCTTTTCTTTTCGGGAGGAGGTCTACGGGTATCTGCGTAGGTTTCATTTTGTTATTTCTTCTCCTGTGGGGCAGCAGTGTGAGTTTATTCTGCTATTTCTTCCCTGGTGTGCTTTCCCTGAATTAATTGATTCTTTAAATTTACCATGTGTTAAATCTGTTAAAGGTTAATATTTTGGCAGATCTCAGGAGTGTTTGCTTTTGTGGGTTTGTGTGTGCCAGAGGATGGCTTTTGTAGCTGTGCCAGTGTACCACCAGGTGCATGCTGCTATGATTCTGATGATTTTATCTCTCATGTATTGTTGTCTGCTATTGGAGTAGATTGATTCTCAGTTGCTGCACCTTTGCTTTTTGGAGTAGTTTTTACAGATAGTTGAGGGCGTTGAGAAATCACACACACACACACACACACACACCACAAAGAATCCAAAACAGAACAAAAATCATTGCCATGCACATTAAGAACATAAGAAAATAAGAAGAGCCATGCTGGATCAGGCCAAAGGCCCATCTAGTCCAGATTCCTGTACCTCACAGTGGCCCCACCAGATACGTTTGGGAGCTCATGAGACTAGATATCTGTCTCCTGATACCACTCCCCTCCATCTGGCCCTTGAAGTACCCTGGTTTTAAGCCTGGAGATTACACATCTCCATCATGGTTTGTAACCTGTGATGGACTTTTCCTCCGGGAATCTGTCCAATCCCCTTTTGAAGGCATCCAGGCCAGATGCCATCACCACGTCCTGTGGCAGGGAGTTCCACAGACTAACAATGCGGTGGGTGAAAAAAATATTTTCTTTTGTCTGTTCTTACTCTCCCAGTCCTCAATTTGAGTGTATGTCCCCTAGTTCTGGTATTTTGTGAGAGGGAGAAGAGCTTCCCTCTATCCACTTTACTCATGCCCTGCATTGTTTTGTATGTCTCAGTCATATCCCCCCTTCAGGCGCCTTTTTTTCCAGACTAAAGAGCCCCAAATATTTTAGCCATAAGGGAGGTGCCCCAGCCCAGTAATCATTTTAGTCGTGCTCTTCTGCACCTTTTTGGAGCAACAACAGTTGCTCTCCATGGTACTGTTAGTTGTCAGAATGTCCTGGCACAGCACAGAAAGCAGGAGGGCCACAAAAAGATGTTATTTCTCCCTTTCCAATAAAGAAAGCAAGTAGTATACATGGTGAGAGGGCTGCAATAATTGTATGTGGACTTTTAGTCATGCATTAATCACATTTGTTCTAAGCAGTTAGAATCTCCGGTTGCAAAGCCAATCTACAACAGAACCTTTTAAAACAATGATGCAGATGTTCTTTGGCCTAGAAATACTCTTTTTGCCATGCTAATTTAGCCACATTTTTCATAGTACTTACAACAATATTTTTTCTGGCATATTAAAAAGAAAATTTCTTCCTTCCTGTATCTTATAAAAATAAGAGGTATAATTTGGATCATATACCATAATACATATGGGGCAAATTATAAAAAGTTTGAAAGCCAAAGACTGAAAAAACACAATAAATATAATGATATTGTTAATTTTTTTTGAGGGAAAAAATTCTCTTTTTCTTTGAGTCACATTGTCAAAACTAAAGCTCCAGATCCAACCAGCCAACCAACCAAACACCAGAAAATATAAAGAGAACCAAAGAAAATGATAAATTTATTCAATGGAAATTTATAATTCTCAACTATTAGATTAACAAATATATCTTTTTCCTTACAGGGTGCTGAGAAAATTTTGTCAATGAATGAATCAGGGGAACTGCAAGACCTTTTAAACAAAATTGAGGTAACTTGTGGTGTTATGGGAGACTCTTGTAAATATGTTAGATACCCATTATATTTTCCTAGAAGAACTCTCAAAATTTTATTATATTGACAATAATATATGTAAACTTTTTGCTTGATTTCAGCATAAAACAGAAATAATCTGAATTGGTCTGCTTACCATATAGGCTGTTATGACTGTTAACAGTGATAACTTCAGAGTGAAGTGCTATTTTTCTTTCCTGTCTGTGGTTGAGAATGTATCTTCATATCTTTGTATTCTGGGCCATCACTGCAGCTGTATTAGCTTTTGTTTGTCAGAGAATTCCAGCTTGAAAACCTCTAAGAGTACACCTCACTGTGGCACAAAACTGTCATTACAGGAGATTGTTCATTTTTTTTAAAAAAAAAAACTAAATATCAGATGCAGAATCTCCTCCTGCATCTGCATTAGGAACGATGGCTTGAGGGAAAGAGGGCCTCTGCCACTTTAGGACCTCAGATGATCCTCTCTCTCTAGCTGCTCTTTGGGTTAGATTGAAGGTTACTATTATCACCCATGGGAGTCTTCCTCTTGAAGTGAATAGCACCTGTGTGGGGTTGTGTTTCTGTGTGAGAGGATCTAAATGATCTGAGACAAAAGTGAGTGCAATGATCTAAACTAGGAGTGTCCAAACTTTGGCCCTCCACATGTTTTGGACCACAACTCCCAGAATTCCAAGCCTGTATTGCCAATGACAAAGGACTCTGGGAGTTGTGGTCCAAAACATCCGGGGGGGGGGGGGGGCGAAGTTTGGACACCACTGATCTAAACCCATAGAATTCCATAGAATACATAGAATTCTGTCCAAATCAACCATCTCACCACAGCTGCTATTCAGAATTAATAATTTGCAGTTTTTATTTTTTGATATCTAGTGTCAGTACCTTGAGGTGATCCCCACATACAGGTAGTAGCAAATCCCATGGCCAATGCAAGAAATATTATTTTCTTTCTTTCTTTCTTTCTTTCTTTCTTTCTTTCTTTCTTTCTTTCTTTCTTT
>JAHTLZ010000030.1:2823907-2846284 GCA_023846285.1 Phrynocephalus versicolor | reverse complement strand
TGTGTGTGTGTGTGTGTGTGTGTGTGTGTGCCTGTGTGCCTGTGTGTCTGTGTGTCTGTGTCTGTGTGTCTGTGTCTGTGTGTCTGTGTGTGTTCAACATGGCCCTCTATTTCTAAAAGAGGTAACTACTCCATTTTAGAAATGACTGGGATTTTTCTGATACTACGAAGTACTAATTTTAGGGTGGTATTAATAGTCCTTTGCCCTTTCTTTCATCTCTGTTTATTCAATTTTTGCTTCCATCAATAGTTCTCTTTTTTCTTTTCACCATGACTGAAAAATAAAGTCCTCATGTAGTCATTTTCTTAAAGCTAACAGGATATTCTTGGGCACTGCATCTTCCTTCAGTGGTACTGTGTATCTTTTGTAAATACACCTCATAGGATATTATAAGGGGGTCAAATCTACTGATACTCACTACTCTCCCTGCCCGCCCCCAGCTATCTATATTTTCCCTCTGCAGATTAAAGCTCCTCAAACACTTTTAGGTCTTTTCTCTAGGTACTACCACAGAATCTTGCATAATATTTTCTCTATGGGATGCCTTGTTTACCTTCTCTCAATCTAGGATTATTCCTTCATTAAAGTGAGGAACACTTTTACTATTTCCTGCTTACTAATTTCATAGAATTATAAGATTGCTGTTATTACATTTTGTTGTGCCCTTGTGCCAATTTTCATAAGCAACATCTGTGCCTAGTTTGATTATATCGTATTTCATGTTTATTGATTGCCTCTGAAGATGTTTTAAAAGAGCTCTTCCTCTTTGCACAGTTTTGGCAAACACTTTGTGCATTTTTAAACTCATTCTGCTTATGCTACAAATAATTGTTATGGTTTGTTGCAACTTCTACAGATATGCCAAAAATGTTGGGCATATTTGAGATTCATGCTAGTTGCCACATCTCTGGCAATATTTTTGGAACCATTGCTGTCCTTTTGTCCTTCTTTAATCACTTAAATATATACTTCTTACTGCTTCTCCCCAACCATAGGTGATCATCTATTCCTTGTCACTCTTTCTTTCATGGCAGCACAGCTGGCTACTATAAAATGGAATTACACAGCAAATATTTTGCACAACTTGACTTCTGTTTTCTACCATTGGCCATTTCCTTCTTTTTCCTGGTTACATTTCATTTTTCTTGCTACACATGCATTCTAAACAAGAGAACTGAGCTCCATTCATAAGACATGTCTGTTTCAAATTGTGTAGGTTATCAAATGATCTATGAAGACCCCAAGTTTTGCAGAAGTATAACAAAGCCTATGCAATGTTTTAAAGGGGGAAAGCTGAGCAGCATACCTATTGGGTATAAATTTGCAGACTATTAACTGTAAGACAGTTGAATGGCAGGGCCAGAATGGACTGTGTTGGTAAAATGATTTTGCTAGCTGAACACTGGCCAGGTGTACACCACGCTGAAACATCTTGTCATATGTGCCATTTCACAGATAGCAGCAGTGAGGGGGTGGTACCGGTGCCAACAATTACGCTTGGACTCACATAGCTATAAAAACTAATGGCTACCTATAAAGTGATGCTGTCTGAAATAATGCTTTATTCTTCTTCTGGAGATGTTTGCTAGCTAATGAGAGACTTTAATGGGAAGATAGACAACTAATGTACTGTTATGTAAACAGTGCAACATTCAACGAGTCTTGGCTAACTGTTTGAATTTATTTCAGTGCAGTTTGTATAAACTGAATAGATTTAAGGAAAATGCATTTTTTTCTTTTTTACCCTTTGTTCTGGTTCCACCTGATCTACCCCACCATTTTCTTGGATTTTTACAAGTCTATCTCATGCCCTTTTTGTCTTTCTTCCAGCTAAAGACATAATTGTTTTTCATAGGCAATGGAAATTATTAAAGACAATAGTGAATGGATTTCTAATGAACAGTTAGGTCATCATTGGGCGTTTATACACGACCCCTAAGCTGCGCTGCAAATGGCGCCCAGCTCCGGAGCTTAGAAATGTTTCCCCACCAGCTCCGGAGATTAGAGAAAATTAAGTGCGACCACGCCCCCATAAGCGCGACCCAGCACACCTTTCATGTACCTGCTCTCAGCAGGTGAAAATTCCTGATGTGGATAAGAGTGCCGGGCTCTCCTCGCTTGTCTGTTGTTTTTTTGCCTCCCACCGGCAGGTTAGTAAAGGCTTCTTTTGTCCTTTTTTCCCCTCCCTCCCCTCACGCAGACAGGAGCAGGAAGTGCTGAGGGGTGGGGATGCAGGAACAGAAACGAACCCCCAAGATCTCTGGTCCGAATTTAAGGGACCAGCGGATCTTAGGGGTCGTGTGAAAAGGCCCATTGTCATTATGGTTAATAACGTAAGGGCAGCAACTTCACATATTCCATCTAGCCCTTGCATTGTACAATATGGTGGCATGGGAGCCAATTTTATTTGCTTAGGAGTTGGGTATATAATATGTCCACAAAAGCATTCAATGGGAAACATTTATGCCCTAAATAATTTAGGTGCCCTAAGTAATTTAGGAGAATTTTGAGTGCTTGGCTTACTTTAAATAATTCAGGGTGCTGCAAAGGAGAATAGTAATCCAGCAACAATTTGCAATTTGAAAATTAGAGGAAATAATCCCTTTCCCTTCTGTTTATGGCCAACTCTTTTGTCTGGTAGTCTTTTTTGTTGTTGTGTGAGTGTTGAATTAGGGAATGAGGATGTTCCAAAGCACAGAGTTATGAAAAGAATGATTTAATGTAAAATGCTTCGGCATTGACATGTGCTGTTGTGTGTGTGTGTTGGGGGCGGAGAGGAAGCATTCCAAGAAGTTAAAAGATTTATGAAGCCCAGTTAAGCTCTTGCTCGTGTAATGCTGTTTTGCAAGGATTTATGTTCCAGATTTGCCCAGGCTCATTCCTTCAGTGTTCAGACTGCACACTTTGCTTTCTGAAGGAGACCTCGGGTCTCCTGGCAAAGGGACTTCTTTTAATAGCCAGGGAGAAGTTTAACAAATATGGCCAAAGAAATATACAGTGTAGCCCATTCTGATTTACAGGACACTGTGTGTGGGGAGAAACATCATATGAATTAGTATAAGGTTACCTTCCTTCACAGATGATCTGGTAATGCAATATATTTTGAATGAAAAGAGGGGGGCACCCTACAGGCAGGGATGCTGAATTGCAATCAATAAGAAAAGCATTCTTTTACACTGACTGTGACTCCAGCTACAGTATTCAGAGGGTATTTATTGAGTCTGGTTCCTGGAACAGAGAAAAATGCCTAGCACTGCCATCTCTCTTACTGCTTTTTTTATGCAGGGGTATAAAAAGGAGTGAGGCCTGCTTGCCGATAGGCTAGAACTCTGGAAAACCTAAGGTCTTGATCACATGCATAACCTCTCCTTTTAAAATGTATTTACCATATATACTCAAGTATAAGCTGTCCCGAATATAAGCCGAGGCACCTCCCCCCCAAAAAAACTGGGAAAACTTATTGACTCAAATATAAGCCTAGGGTGCCTTCTCCAAAAGGCAGGACTTGCCCTCTGCCGCCTTCCCCAAGCTGGACGAGCACTCTGGAGGCGGCAGAAGTGCGGTAACTATATTCACTCGAATATAAGCTGAGGGCGTTTTTTTTTCCAGCCAAAAATAAGGGCTAAAAAACTGGGCTTATATTCAAGAATATATGGTATTTATTAAATATTTTTACCCTGCCTTTCTCCTTAAAAAGGAATCAAGGCAGCTTACAATAGTAAAAAGACAATATTTAAAAACCAGAAAACAATAAGGAGTATAGAAATATTGCAAACAATTCAAATAAATACCACACTAAAATGAACAAGTCAAGACCAAAAACAGATTCAAGTAACAAGGCACAGCAATGCATTTTCAAACCTGAGACAGACAGTGACTAAGAGAAAGCCTGCCTGAAGAGAAAGGTGCTGATTGGTTTACATATGGAGAGCAAAGATGGAGTCAGGCTAGCATCCAATGGGAAGGGGTTCAAAAGTCTGGAAACAGTGGCAAAAAAGGTCCTCCTGTCCTATTGGTGGGACCAAAAGAAAGGCCTCCCTTGATGATCTTAGCAGCTGAGCAGGCTCACAGAGGGAGATGCTGTCCTTGAAATAGCTTGGAAACAAGCTGTTTAGGACTTTATAAGTTAAAACCAAAACTTTGAGTCATGCTGGGAAATGAATTGGCAACAGGTGGAGCTTTGCAACATGTGATCTCTGTGACCAGGCACAGTTAGTTATCTGGCTGCAGCCTTTTGGACCTGCTGAAGTTTCCGAAATTGCTTGTTGTTTACATGAAGAGAGCAACGATGGAGTCGGAAACTGCATTTGCCCATGAGCCCATTCTGGAAATTGGATTCCCTAATCTTTGCACAGGACTATAGAATTCTACAGTCAATGTTCTTGAAGTGAATCAGCACTCATTTTCCCTTTCCAGGCTCATCTCTTTTCTATTTGCTTTTCACACAGCCATTACTAGGGAAACACTCATTTCAATTTTTGTTTGGTTTCTGGTTTCTCTGGGGGAAGGTGCTTTACGTTTTCTTGGGCATCCCTCCTTTTCTTAACAACGAAAAGAGGGAACCTCTTCGGGGTCATTTCTGTTCAGTGTTCCACTTTTGGCAGTGACAAAAATGGTGGCATCAACAGGGAATGTTGGGCTGATGAGATTAGCAGGACAAGGAGTGCAGTGGCAGGGAGGGAAGAAACGGGGAGAGGAAATCAGGGCCGTGCTGGCTGGAGACTGGTGTTGGTGGTGTGGAAAGCAAGGTGGGTAAAGAGTGTGACCATTGGACTCCTCTCAGAACGTCTCTTTTGGCAGACTCCATCCTCCATGGTGCCGTTGGCTCAGGAATTCTGGAAGTTACAGTCCAGTACCCTCCTACTTTTCTAAACTCTGAGTGGCTAGTCTGGAGGATTCTGAAAGTGGTACGCCAACAAACTGTGGACAAGCAACCAGGCTCCTAACTTTGATTCAAACTCAACCCGTTGGTAAGCCATTGGAAGCTGAGACAACCTGATTGCACAGGTCACAAAACCATTTTTTGGAAGGCCTCAAAGCCAGATTACATACAGTAGAAGGTTGTCAAGCACCAAGCAGTCCATATAACAAACACATGGGTGGTGGGCTGCCTACATTTAGAGGGTTCACAATTATTACATAATTTAGCCTTCCCCCATCTTATCTAGGACCAACCAGTATCATCCATTTTGAACCCTTCCTCCTTTATGATTTCTCCATCCTCAAAGACGAAAACAGGGATAGAGCTGTCAACACAAAACAAAAACCAGCACATGTCCTAATCCTGTTACATGAAAAAAATGCAGGAAGATGGCTGCAGAATAAAGCTTCTACAGACGATAGTAGTGTTGGATATCACCTGATGCAGACCATAGACTCATCTAGAAGTGCTGAACAAAAGAGTGCAGCAACATATTTTCCTTTCAAAGTCAGGTTTCAAATACTACACAGATGTATGGGGGATGCATTTTAAATGGATTTTTTAAAAAAGCAAACAATCGATGCTACTCTAGTAATTTCCTTTAGCACAGTAAGTTGCAGTTACAGTTGGCCCATTCGAACTAATAAACCTTATGGAAGAGTTGACTCACTAAATACCCATTGATTCAAAGGGTCTACTCAAATGCAATTTAACTACCCTAAGTAACAAGATTGTAGCTGGTTTACGTCTTCCGATGCTACCTTTTTATCATTCTTAAAGATATAGATGCATTCTGGCAAATCTTCCCTATTAATGACCTTGTGTGTAATCAAATGCACAAGACTGATCTGGAACCCATGGGTGGCCACTGGCCATTCATGATTCCTGTCAGGTGTTGGAAACCATAGAGTTTTCCTGAGATTCTTCTTACCTGCTGTTTGTGAATGATCCAAATAAAGCATGCTTTTTATATACTGTCCCATAGAGCTTGAAGCACTTTCTGCATGGTTTACAAGTTAATCATGCAGGCTACACATTGCCGCCGCCACCCAAGCTGGGCACTCATTTTACCAAACTTGCAAAAATGGAAGGCTGAGTCAACCTTGAGCTGGCTATCTGGGATTGAACCCTGGGTTGTGAGCATACTTTTGGCTGCAGGATGACAGTTTAACCACTGCACCACGAGGCACCCCTACCTAGCTTTGGTTCTCTTAATTCTTTGAAGATTAATTTTAAATTCATTTTATGCATCTTTTATTTGGAACCTGACTTTGAGTGAAAATGTGTTCCGGCACTCCTTCGTTCACCCATGCTTGTGGTGACTTAAGCAATTCATCTTCCTTCTCCAGTGTTTATAGCCTAATTTGAGAAGGGATGCTTCGCTGAGGAAGATGGATGCTTATACAGAAATTCTGTCAATATGATGGGTAGCATTTTTACTTTCCCATCAACTCTTGTATGTCAGTTTCTAATCTCTTTGCCATGATAGGGGGTGGACAAGTGCTACCTCTGCACTCCATGCAGCTCCCACGGGGCTGAGTATAGCTCTCCAAGTCTCCTAAGAACCCCCAAATTCTTGAATCCTAATCCCACCACTATGTTTTTTGCCCCATAGTTGCACCCTCCATCAGGCAGGGTGGTTTCTCCAATGCACTTAGCTGAAATGGGGTTTAAACAATCATGGACATCTGAATGATACATTTGGAATGCAAAACTACCCTTCAGTCTTCCTTCAATGAAAACAAAGAAGTGAACTGAAGGATGCATGATTTTGGTCTCTGAAGGTTTTAGGCAAAACAAATGGCTGGCTTAAAATGATTCAAGCTCACTATGAGCCTCTTCACACAACCCCTAAGATCCGCTGGCCACTTACATTCGGACCAGAGATCTTGGGGGTTTGTCGCTGTTCCTGTGTTCCCACCCCCTCCGCACTCCTGGCTGCAGTCTGCGTGAGGGGAAGGAGAAAAAAAGAAAGAAAAGAATGCCGGCTCACCTCCGTTCTGCCGGTCTCGCTCTGTTCCCGGCAGCATTCAGATCTCTTAAAGGGGCGGGGGGGGCAAAAAACAACAAACAGAAACGAGGAGAGCCCGGCACCCACTACGTTAGATCCGCATCAGGAATTTTCACCCCCGGAGAGCAGGTACCAGAAAAGTGCGCTGGGATGCACTTAGGTGGGCGTGTCCGCACTTAATTTCCTGTAAACTCCGGAGCTGGTGGGGAAACAATTTTAAGCTCTGGAGCTGGGAGCCATTTGCTGCGGAGTTTAGGGGTCGTGTGAAAAGGTTCTATATTCATAAAGAATAGTCAAAGACTTGTTCCCATTTAAACCTTTCAGTAAAAATCATGTTTCTGAGTAAACTTTAAATGAACTTTGACATGAAAAGAGAAAAAACAAGTTCTCTGTATTGTGCAAACATGCATGGTGACACGTTTATAGAGTCTGATAGAAGAGCTTTTTAAACCCATCCAGCTAGTTCAGCAATCAAATGGATCAGAGGTGAACCACGATGAAATGAAGCCAGTATTTATAATGTTTTTGTGGCATTTGAAAACTATCCCCCGTCATTCCTGGCTATTTTTTCAGGGAGCATGAAAAAAGACACAGGGAATATTCAGGGGGATGAATTTCTAGCTTAGTATTATTCAGGTTGGAAAAATTGATTTTTTTTTTAAAAAAGATTTCTAAATTTAAATCATTAAATCATTTGATTTTTTAAAATTTAAATTTGCCACCCTGGTATGTGTGTAACTGCATAATCTAAAAGCTCAGGAAGTATTTTTAGTTCCTCTCTTGTTATAAAACTGTTAATAAAGGAGTAAACATGAACCAAATAAAATCAGTGGCTTGCAGGAGGAAGAGCTGATTAATCTCTCCTTTCTTTGCCAGCCCCAGCAGGTTAGTAAGCACTTTGAAGATGCAAGGGGGTGGGGGAATGGCACCTAGAAGGAATGGGGTGTTTTTGCATATTTCTTGCCTGCATAAAGTTATAGTGTTGCCATTTAACGTCATATAAATTTATTTATCACAGCACTCATTGTTCCTTGACTGTACTGTTAATGTAGTGTCATCACCTGTTTAGCATTGACCAACCCACACCATTTTGGGATTACACAAAGGCTATTATTTTTTAAAAAGAGGACTGAATAATTCAATTTCTATTACCTTTTCTCTGTTGAAGACAATCAGGCTGCCAGCTTTTCCAAGCAATATAATGCACAGCTGCAGTCCAAGATGAAAAGCGATAGCAGGGAGGAGATAAATTTGGAGATATTTGATCTGGAAGCAGTCAAGTCACAGCACTACTTTTATTGCACTTGGAAACGGCCACGGCACCTGAAGTGATACTACAAGAAATGGCAAACTGCCATCCCTACAGTTATAGGGGGAAGTGACATAAAAAGAGCTATGCACTGGGAGTGGTGTTCATTATAAACTAAAGGAGAAAAGGAAGTAGCAAGAAAGCCTTTTGGAGTTGTCAAAGTGAAGTGGCCTTCCTGGCAGAAACAAAGTCATTCAGCTGCATTTCCGCCAGACGTTGCAAAATAATATAGCTAGCTACACATTCCGTGCCATGAGGCTGGCTGTTGCTGCAGACAGAGCAGGCTTGCATAGCCAAACTAGAGATGTGTTAGATCAATGCGTTGGGTGCACAGCTTTTCTACCTCCTTTGGCAGGTGTCTGTCCAGAGACAGTGCCCTGTGTAACCACCCGTGCAAGACAAACAGCACGGGGTATTACCACAGACTCGGTCAATCTGTTATCCACTAGCACCACAGACCTTGTGTTACTTTAGTGACATCACTTACTTACTTACTTACTTACTTACTTACTTACTTACTTACTTACTTACTTACTTACTTACTTACTTATATATTATAATAATTATTATTTATTTATGGCCAAAGACCAAAATTTATTTATTTATTTATTTATTTATTTATTTATTTATTTATTTATTTATATTTCTATACCGCCCTCTTAGTGCAACCTGCACTACCTGGAGTGGTTTACAAAATAGCCATAAAAATACAAATGCTAAAAAAAATTAAAATGAAGCTATCAATAAAATCCAATTGACATAGAGTTAATGCAGTTATAATCCAATTAAAAGATCTTATAAAACACATTTAAAACAGCCATTAACAGAATCTGTTATGTTGCAAACACCTCACTCTACCCAATTTTGGGGGAGGACAAGCAAAAGCCATAATAAAAGATATGTCCCCTCTCAGATGTGTGGTGGAAGGAGGGGTGGAGTGAAGAACAAAACAAAACAACCACAAACATCACTGGCTGGGGAAGGCCTCTTCAACTAAACAGGTCTTCAGGGACACAGTGGATAAATAGTGGACAAACTGGATAAATCCTCTTGCATCTTTATTTCGTCTTCTAGCAGCGCTTTCCCACCTGGAACAACGGATGTTTGTCATAGTTTGGAAACTGAGAGAAGGCAAAATCAGGGAGTCCCAGGCAAATGGGTGATGAAAGTAGAAGAAAGGCATACACACAAGGGGGGGCAGGAGAACATGATGCACAGTTCCTCTGAAGGGTTTAATTAAATCAAAGGAGTACTGTATCTCACACAAGTAACACACCCCAAAATAAAAAGAAAGAAAAGAAGTAACCTTCAGGCAGGAACCAAAGAAAGATTCGTTTTAATCCCCATCCTGTCTGAAACTGGGAGGTATTTTCTGTATGGCTGCCTTGCCAGTACGTAGCCACAGTGAGACCATCTGGCTGGACAGAAATTAATCTGCGTCTGCGATTTTGGAGGAAAAACAAGACTCCGGGAGAGCTGATCCTATTCCAGCAATGCTCTGTGTCCTAGAGCATGCCATCATTTCCTGCTGGTGTGTCCTGTCTATTTGGTAGTTTCTTTAAATGAGAAAGAAACCAACCTGCTGATATTATACAGCTAGGGCCAGGAATTTACTTGTTTTCGTTGGTGAAGGCTGTCCTTGTGCTGCCTTTATGAAACAGTTGATTGTGAAACAGAACATGTCCACTCAAGAGTTTGAACAGGAGTGAGCTTAGGATCCTAAAAGTGATACAGTGAGGTTCCACTGAATATGCAGTTGGTGGGGTGGTGGTGGTGATTTGGGACTGTTCTGATTTTCCTTGCTTTCTACTCCCGGCCATACCTTTTAGGTTTGCCCGGTCTCAGGGTGCCCCGTTAAAGGTCTCAGAGAACTGCTGCCCTTTCTCATGATTCTAGCTGAGGAGACAAATGTCAAGGGGAATGGTGTTAAAGGAGAAGGCTTGATTTTATTGTGTGTGGTGTCATTAATGCCTGGTGCCCATCCCCTTCCCCTTCCTAGCCAGCGCCAATGCTTACTGGCTCAGAGCTATGGTGGTTGCTCCTTCAAATGGCTTCTGACCTAATGAAAACTCTATAAATTAGTGGGCTCCGAAAAATCCTATGAACAGCCCTACTCATATCCTATTTCATTTATTCATTCATTTACATTATATTTATTTACTCACATCTTGCAAGTTATGCATAAGCATGTTTACACTATAATAGTTGTTAAGAAAACCATGCAGGAAATCTACATTGTTTCACTCTCACTCTGACATGCACATACACCTGCCTACCTTCTGTGACATCATAAATGCCCCTCTTTCAATGATCTTAAGTCTTGGCTTTGAAGTCCCAGGGAATGGGAAAATTGCTGCCTTGGGCAACCCTAATTCCCTTGAATGTCTGCTCACTAATTGTCATGTTCACAGCCTGGGCACGCAGAACCCAACATGTAGACCCCTACGTTCACCTCAACCCATGCCCTAATTATCTGCAGCCAGTTTGTCTGGCGTCACCCAGTGTGTGCTCTACATAAGGTGGCCCCTACATAAACATGACATATTACTAAACCAGCCACTTATCTCTTCCTGCTACCAATTAAAAAACATCGCAGAACCTATACCCTTGCCCGCTTAAATGCATTACCATCTGCAGTATGGGAAGGGAAGTATAAGAAAAGTCCATATTCTCAATGCAAATGCCCCTGTAATTCAGGTCCAATAGAAACTATAAGCCATGTTCTCCTGTCTTGCCAGTTTTACTCTGATATCCAAAGAAGTCTCATTGAACCCCAATTAAAATTATTCCCTGGGCGTTCTGAGGCATTTTATACCCTCTTACTTCTATCAAGACAAAATTCAGACACTTTGCCTAATGTGGCAAAATTTTTAGCTGCTGCTATTAAAATCCGGGAGTGGAAGGTTTTAACAAAATAAGGATAGAACCTTAATTATCAGTGGGATTTTTCCTCTCCTCTCTTCTCTCTTCCCTTCTTGCTCCCCTTTAAATTAAGATGTGAGTGAGAGGTGTTTACTTTTTCTGTTAGGCCATTGTAACTTTGTACCTAATTCTCTTAGAAATGTAGTATGTTTTAACTTGCTTTTGTATATAGTATTTGGATGTTGGCCTACGGCCGTATTAAAGATTTCGTATTCGTATTCGTATGACATATTACTATGTACATGGCAAGACCATACTTGTTTGGAACAGCTACATGAGAGGGACACAATCCACCAGTACAAATTCATTCTCATACCTATAGCTTACTAAGCAACTATAGAAGGCTTTGTTCCAATGAATATATATACTAATACAACCTCACACATTATAAAACCATAAGTATGATTAGCTTACAAATACTGCATTTATAGTAATACAGTATTGCACTGTGGTAAATCAGTATTGTAGTGGTAAATCACTCCTTGAATATCTCTCATGCCTTGAAACCCCCACTAAGGTTTGTGGGTCTCACCAAATTAGGCTCTCTGCTCTACTTCACTTTAGAGTGACACCAAAGACCTGTGCTGAGACATGATGCTTACACGGTTATGCCTGAGTCTTCGAGGAATTAATGTTCCATCTGGTAAGTCTAAACTCACTATGATTTAGGATGCTTTAGTTATTTCAGACAGTACAGTTTCTCTTCCCAGAAATTAAGATTTGAATGACATGAAGAAAAGTGTTAACAACAATCCAGATAATTTAAACGATAAACATATTCTATTATTCTGAAACAGAAGGTGAACACCTTGTCTATTTTTATATGAGTCAAGTGTCATCAGGACAACTTATGGTGACCCTACCAATGTTTCTGAGCTATGTGAGATGTTTAAGAAGTGGATTTGCTATTGCTACTCCTCCCCAGGAGTTTTCATGGCGGATTTGGGATTTAAACCCAAATTCCCAGAGTTCTGGTCTTTTCTTCTGCCTACTGCTTCACCACACACTCTCTCTCTCTTGTTGCATTACATTACAAATACATTTAGAACACTTCAATAGCATTGTCCAGTGAGTTATAGCACAGAGAGAATTAAAGTCTCAGTTCAATGGTCTGTTAATGTTTTAACTGTACAGTTCATCAGAATCAAGCCCACCAACTTTTACCTACACAGTTTGGAAAGGATGAGGAGAGCTTACTCAAATGTCACCAGCAGATGGCACAAGCATGCTTCTAATCTTGGCACATAAACCTGTTAACAAAAACATATGTAATGTTACTATTGCTACTGAGGGCTGTAAGGAGAGATATAAGATATATTTTTCTGTAAAAATACGTTGAGAAAGTAATAAATCTCAAGAGCAATGTCTACACTCATGTACCAAATACTTTGGTGGGGCTACAGATAACTTGGTGCAATAGAAGAGTTGAAGATACAGTTGCTTCTTAATCCATAAGCTCTAGTTCAATGATATTTAACCCATGGGGTGTGCCCGTGTCCTTGGAGAGGAAATGCCAGAATAAGGGCTCTATCCGACGGTCTTTAAAATCTGGATCTAATTTACTGATAAACCAGTTCCAAAAATTGTGCCTTCCTGGTCAGCGTTTTTTTTTAAAGGTAATGCCCACTTAACTGGGTTCCAGTGAGTTTTCCAAGACTCAAGGTGGAGGATGGGGATTTACAAGAGGTAAATGTTAGTGGGGGCTCAGAAAACCCTATCTTGTCACTTTTTGTTGTCCGTTTACCAGTTATGCGGGTCAGCAACATTCTATCTTGCTGTTCCCCCTGACTGCTCTCTCTCTCTGGTATTTTGCTCAGGAGACAGCCAGCCAAGTTGGGGTGAGGAGCAGGAGGAGGAGGCTCACTTGTGGGACAAGGATGAAAAGGACGAGTTGCATCTTCTGAGGACAACCACCAGCAGCTAAGGTCTCCCAGCAAGAGAATGGGTCAGCCCCTGCAGTGGGCCTCCATTTCTGAAGGTGCCCAGGTGAAATCCTTGCCAGCCAGGGACTCCGTCGCCATGCCAGGGGAGGGGGCTGAGGCTGGCGAGCAAGCGAGCGACTGACAACCAGCCTGAAGCAATGAAAGCCAGGCATTGGCAGGCCTTCCCTTGAGGGCCATCAGTGAGGATGCCTCTCATTTGTGGCTGCCTCAGGCGAGGCTGGGGAGGGCTTGGTGGTGGCGGCAGCGGCGTAGCAAGGTTTTGGGGCACCTGGGGCCAAAGTTGTTTGTTCTCCACCCCTCCACAACACCATCCCATCCACCCAGCAATCCTGCGGGTGTGTGGTGTGTAGGGTGCAAATGCACACATGTGTGTGTGCGCATGCGCACATGCGTTAGCACACGCATGCCTTACTTCTCCTGTGCATGACTGCAATGAAGAGTTGGAGGAGGAGGAGGAGGAGACCGCAGCCACTGCTCTCGCCTGCCTGCCTGCCTGCAGTCGGACTTGGAGATAGCAGGCGGGGGGGGGCGGTAGGCTAATTGGTGCCCCCTAATTGCTGAGCCTGGGGCACCCCACTCCCTTGCCCTCCCCATACCCCACCCCTGGGCGGTAGCACCACTTTGAGAGCCAGTGTGGAAGCAAAGGGCAGGGCAACTGGCACCATCTGTCTCTCTCCTCTCTCACACACATACACAATTGTGTGCGCACACACACACATTCTTACCTGCCCGCATGCCTTTTTTCTTAAACGTGGCAACCTTGCTCCCAACCCCTCATATCTCTCCCCCCACCCCAGCCCCGCACTTTCCCTGTTCTCTCGCTGGGAAAGTGTGCAGCCTCTCCGCCTTTCTCCCCAATGGCAATTAGCACCTGCTGCCACTGCCATATCATGTCACCTCCTTCACCTCCTCTGGCACTCCTCTAAGTCCATGCCATGCTGCTGCCACTCCCCCTTGGAGCTTCTATGTTGTAATTGCAGCTACTTAAACCATGTCCATGGGAACGTGGGAACCGCATTTTCAGTCACGTGACGACTTCAAAAAGAAATACAGCTATTATTATTAACTGCCTCTTTCACCTGTGTGATAGGGCCCTAAGAGGGAAGTGTGATGCCGCTTGAAAGAACATAACATTAAAAAAATTATTTGGGGATTTGGGAGGGAAACAGTTATGGGAATCATCCAATCACTATATGAGAACCCTTCCTTCCTTCCTCCCTCCCTCCCTCCCTCCCTCCCTTCCTTTATGTGAAAAAAACAAACAAACCCTGGAATATCATGATCCCCTTTGTCGTAACTCCTGCTAGAATTTTGTATGCTTATGAAGAAGAACCTTTATTAGCGTATATAACAACAAAGTAAAACAAGCATTTTGATGCTGAGATTTATAGAAAACTTTCAGTGAAATACAGAGCTACATTTCCTCACAATTGCGTGGAGAAAGTCCGCCACTGATTCAATAGAGGCTGTCTGGTCTACTGTTAACATAAAATGAAATTATGTACTGGAAGAAGACAGAGATACTGCACCAAGAAGAATTAATAGAAAAATATCCAGAAGCTGTGGAAATGGACATATTGTCAGAAAAATTAAATGTTCAACTCAACGAGAATGGAGGCAGTAGCTGGGATCTCTTCTACAGAGGAATCTGCAAGAAGTTATGAAAGAGAACTGAGGGGGGAAAGAAGACTGATAGAAATAGATGTATGATGGAAGTTATTAAGAGCAACAAGCAATTGAACAGGGCTAATACAGTATAGAAGCAATACAATTAAGTAGAGACATAAAGAATGTGATTGTACTCTTCTCTCTTCCACCCTTTATTTTGCTTTCTCCCCCTCCTGTTTCTCCCTTTCCTTTAATTACAGTAATTTTCCAAAAAGAGAGAGTTCCCCTTCAGCATAATTACAAGTAAATTGACTTGTTTTAAATCATTTCAAATTTCAGCTAAGAATACTGGGGGAGGAAAATATGAAACAAGAGCTTGAGCTTTTGATTCTATCAAAAAGGGACAAGAGACCAACAAAGATCTGGAAACAGAGCTCTTGAGCTGAGAGTATTTAGGAAACGTGATATCAGGGCTCTTATAAAAGGCCCAGATGGGACCGAACTTAACATTGGCCAGAAGGGAGCAGCTGTCTATGGAAGAGAACGCTGAGGAGTAGCTGTGAGGAGGACCTGAGCGGGACACTCTATGCCATGTGCCTTGCATTGCACCCCGTAAGCTAGACTGCTGCTCTCAGATGTTGCAAAGGGTTCTGTCCTATTGGGAGCACTGAACAATATCCTTGGTTTGTGCATATGGAGCAGGCATCATCCTCTCTAGGCTGCTCTGTCATAATGTCCACAGAGTGACATTAGATCAGCCAGAAACTCTCATCCTAACTTGTTTCATGAGATAGTTGGAAGGAGAAAATGGTGAGATGGGAGAGCAAAGATGGACTCTCCTGAACTCCCTGGAGGAGTAATGGGATAAAAATATAAAAATACAGTGTGAGATTCAATTATTTTCCCCAAGGTCTTCTACCAGATCTTTCCAAGAAATAAAATAGAGAAAGCCATTTATTGGAATATTTCACATCAAACGGAGTGTTTCTGGAGCTCATGGGTGTTTGGACCATAGGTGAGTTTTTCTCTGTTATTTTTAGAAGGATGGCATGCCTAAATGTTAAAACTAAAATAAATAACACAACTCTGGTAATGATAAAATTTTCCTCTGATTTTTCTCAAGGCTCCTTCCATGTTGGCAACATCTACTTCATTCTCTCTTCACCTTTCCCCAAGGCCAACCCAGCTCTGTATCCTAGCAGATTACAACATGGTGCTGCACCCTGGCTCCAGGATCGCACGTTGACCAGAGTGGCAGTCACATCAACAGTTCAAGAGTCATAAAACAAGTCATATAGCATATATAGCCTTACCATTGGCACACTACTTCTAATCCCTACCCCTGACACCAGCCACTCAAGCCAGCTGCCTTTCTCTGAGCAATGATGGAGGACATCCAGCCATTTGTACTTGTTAATACTTGTTCACCCCCACCCCCACCCAGTCAAGTGGATGGATCTGGAGAATGACAATGGGCTCTGTCCCATGGCCGCTAAAATGCGCTTTTAACTTCCAGAAAAGCCACCTCCCAAAATCATGCCCTCATGAGCAGCCAGCTTTTTTTGGGGGGGGGGTGGAGGACAACAGCAGCCATGCCCCCTGAAGCACATTGGCCTGGTGCTACCTCTGGGGGTCGTGTTTTTTTGAGTCACATAATGATGCGCCTGTTTAGCTGACTCAAAGGACAACAGGGACTAGAAAAGCCACTTCTTATCCCCATTTTTCAGTAAGGTGTGGGTTCCAGCTCAGCTGAAGGTCACATGGGGAAGTGGGAGCTGGAGCTTGGGATGGGGGGAAGAGAAAGAGGGGGGAGGAAAGCTTGCAAAGCAGTGAGGGAGGGTGTGAATGTGTGTGTGCTGAGAAAGGTGTGTGTGTGTGTGTGTGTGTGTGTGTGTGTGCGCGCGCGCGTGCGCGAGCGCTGAGGAAGGAGCTACCCCCTTTCAGTGTTTATCACCCACCACCTTTCCCATGATTGCGGAGCCAAGAGGGGAAGGGCTTGGACGGTGCAGGATGCCGTTAACTGCCTGACCGCCTGTCAACCGCAGCCTCCTCTTTAAGGGGGGGGGAGAGTAGGTGGTGTGGGTGCAAAGCTCCAGTTGTTTTGGTCTCCCCTCCTCCCCTTTCTCTCTGATGAACGAAGCCTTTCTGATACTTCCTCTGCAATAAACACATACATGCACATGCACACCCATGCTCGCGCTCACGCTCACACCCACCCACACCTGCACACCCACACCCACAGAGATGGCAATGGATGGCAACTGATCCGTGGAAGGCATCGTTTTTTGCTAGATTCCCAGCTTCCACAGAGAGAAAGTGAGGGGGGGGGGAAATGCCATTTTGAAGCTTCCAGATGTGCATCCAAGCTGGATGCAATTTCAGCAATCATGGAGTCAACATAAAGCAGCTCTTCGACCACATGACCATTGGGGCAGAGAAACCACCTTTTATTTTTAATCACTTTTTCTGGCCATGAGATGGCCAATGTGTCAGGTATACTAGGCACTGTGAGAAATTAAAATGATGGATCTCAGCAACCTTTAGAGTGATATTATTGCTAATAGGTAAGCCTTAGCACATAAGGAAATCATTGAAAGAAACTTCTCCTTGAGCCCCATTAAACGAACAGCCATCTCTGTGTAAAGCAGCTTTAGTGTGTGTGGGCATACGTTTTTCAGACAGTGGGTGTTTAGTAGCAAAGCCAGGGGAGCTTTGATTTCTGATAAACTGGAATTAATCCTCCATTGCAAACTGCTGAACCAAATCAGCACTGCCAAGTCTGTAGTCATATTGGCAATTTGCATTGACTTCTGTTCAGACTTTTCAAAAACAAAACAAAACAAAACAAAGAAAAACAAAAACAAAAACAAAAAAACCACAGGTAGAGATGGGCACGAACTGAAAAAATGACGATTTGTTTTGGTTTTGGTCATTTTAGGATTTGGCTTGGTTCATTTCGTTTTTAATGAATATTTTTTGAAAAATTCATTTTGTTGGTTTGTTGATTCGTTATTCATTTCCCCCCACCCGCTTTGCGCAATTTAATCCATTTGACAGCACAGGTGGGAAAAAACATTTAAAAAATAAAATAAAAAACACAAACATTAACAACAACTGCACAAACTGGACTGGAAGCATCCTCATCCACACCATCATAATCTTCTTCAATCAACAATGCATCATCATCCTTACTGGGTAGCGGAGGTAGCGGCAGCAGCAGCTGGCAATCCTGGCCTCTGTGGCAGGGGCTTTTTGAGGTGCTGGCTTTGGACCAGTGCCTCTTTTTTTAAATTCAAGTGCCAACCACGCAGTTTTATTTTTTATAATTGTTATTTGATTTTAGGGCACCAACCCGGCCACCCCTGGGACCGGGTCGGTGCTCCTTTTTTATTTTTATTTTTAAGCGTCGACCGCACAGGCCCTGGGGCCAGCTCGGTGCTGGTTTTATTTTTTATATTTTTTTCTTTATTTTAGGATGCCAACCCAACCACCCCTGGAGCTCCTTTTTAAAATCATTTTTATTTTATTTTATTTTATTTTATTTTATTTTTTATTGCCGACCATGTGGCCTGTGCTACAGCTGTAGTGCGGGCCAGTTGGTTTTTTTGTTGTTGTTGCCAGCTGCAGGCTAGTTCTGCCACCCGGGGGCCAGGGCCAGTGCTTACAGGCTGGTACCGGGCCAGCGTGCCAGATTGGGTGTTTATTTATTTATTTATTTATTTATTTTGCCAGCTGCAGCCGGTTCTGCAGCCTGTGGGCCGGTGCTGTGGCCCATGGACAGGGTCCAGTGCTCGTGGGCCAGTACTGGGCCCGCGTGCCGGATCGGGTGTTGTTTTTTTTCAAAGTGCCGACCGCACAGCCCCTGGGCCCAGGTCGGCGCTGGTTTTATTTTTTATATTTTTTGTTTATTTTAGGGTGCCAACCCGGCCACCCCTGGGGCCTGGTCGGCACTCCTTTTTATTTTTTTATTTTTTAAATTTTATTTTTGTTGTGTTTTTTTTTTTACTGCCAACCATGTGGCCCGCACTACAGCTGTAGAGTGGGCCAGTTAGCTTTTTTTCTGGCCACCCCTCCTGCAGCCAGGAAGACCAGACCTCTGACCAGGAAGGACCAGCACCAGGCAGGAGACATCTCAGATGCCGCCATTAGCAAAAAAAAAACTGAACCAAAGCAATTTTTTTGTTTCATTTCATTTCATTCTAAATCCACTCTGGGGTTTGTTATTCTTTTTGTTATGTAATGAAAAGAATAACAAATAACGAAAGAAAATAAAAGTTCTTTTTGTGCCCATCTCTACCCACAGTTTTTTTTAAAATTGTATTATTTAAACCACTGACTGTGTTCACATGTACTGAATTGAGATTGGTTTGTTTTGTTGTTTTAAACAGTTTGTGACCTTTACACTGATAAAATCAACTTGCTTTCTGTTTTAAGAGCAGACTGTTCTTGAAGATTTTTATTTTACTTTTAAAAAGTAAGTGATACATTGATAATTTGAGTGCCTAGGAGCTGCCATCACATGTCGTAATGGTCTCTAAAAACCACAAGGGAAATGCTCGGAAGGTGACTGCAGCCGATTAATGCTGATAAAATGAGAAGAGGGAAAGGGTTCCAGTAGCTTTGCAGTGGAATGCTCCTGCACTCAGCCACCTTCCATGTCCTCTGCACCCACTTCTCTTCTGCTTCTCCTCCAGCTTGTTATTCAGCAAAATGGAGACAACAGGGTAGGCAGTTGTGATGCCAAATGTATTAGGTGATCGGAGGCTGCAACGACTGGGCATATAGCGAGACCGCAGTACCTGGAAAGGGCTGGAGGGAGGGGGAAGGTTTGGGGACTTTTTAAACCTCCCCCCTTTCCCTAAGCCCCAGCTCCAGTTGATTGGTGCTGGGGTGGGGAAACAAAAGGTTTTTCTCCCCCACTCCAGTGCCAATCAGCTGGAGCCCGGGGCTTTTCTCTGGAGGTATTGCACACCGCTTCTCCCCACCCCCTTGGGGTGCTGGCGAGCGGTGCATGATGCCAAAAGGGCTTTTGGCCGTGGAGCCGAGCGCTCATCTCCACGGCCGAGAGCTCTTTAAAAAGATTGCCTGCCACCCACCGCACCCCCCCCCCGTGGGTGCGGCGGGCAGCACGTGATGCCAAAGCGCTCGGCCCTTTTAAAGGATGCATACCACTCCCCTGCACCCCCCCCCCGGGCATGCTGGCGAGTGGTGCCCAATGTTTAAAATTGTGCCCCCCTGATCTGCATCTGCATATCGCGGATTTTCAATGATTGCGGGTCGGGTGGGTCTCTAACCCCCGTGATAGGCGGAGGGTTACTGTAATGTCAAGTTAGCCAAGAATACATAGAAGAATTAGAAAGATACCATCCACGCTATAAACACATGGGCTATTCCAGTCTTGCAATACATGGCAGTTGTTATAAACTGGACCAGGCAGAACTAGAAGCATTAGATTGAAAGACAAGAAAAATGATGACATCAAACCCTGCATTACATCCACAAAGTGATGTCAGTAGGTTCTACTTGCCAAGGAAAATAGGAGGCAGAGGCCTCTTGCAAGTTCATCAAACTGTCGAAGAAGAAAAACAAGGAATATTTTACTATCTCCACCCTAGTGAAAATGCTGTGCTTAAGTCAATAGTTAGTGAAGGCATAATAAAGAAATATTCAGAAACTAAACAAGAATTTAAAAGTCAACAAATGCAAAGCCAAAGAGAGAACTGGCATAGTAAAGCACTGCATGGTCATTTTATAAGACACACTAATGAGAAGATTAACCAAGAACATATATGGCGTTGGTTAAGAAAAGCTACATTGAAGAAAGAAACTGAAGGACTGATCATGGCAGCTCAGGATCAAGGTTTAAGAACTAATGCCATAAAGGCGAAAATTGATAAATCATCGAAAGATAGTGAATGTTGATTGTGCAAAGAAAAGGATGAAACTGTAGATCACATCATCAGCTGTTGCCCCAAAATCTCTCAGACTGATTATTTAGCCCGTCATAATAAAGTAGCAGCAATGCTCCACTGGAATATATATAAACATTTCAACCTACCATTAAGCAAGAACTGGTGGGAACATCAGCCAGAATTGGTGAAGCTGTGGTAAGTAGGATAGGTAATATTTGCGTGTCAAATGTATGGCAAAATCATGTCCTTTTCACAGTGAACAGTAAATACTCAGGAAAGGTCTGTACAATACTACCTCAGTTTTCATGTTGAAGGGCACCTGATTTTATATTGTAAAATTCACTGTATCAGCAGCCTGGCTTTCTGTCTAGCACAAACTTTCTTTCTATGCTTTCCACGTCAGCAACATCCTGTTTCCCTTAGACTTCAGGACCAAAGAGTCCAAGGAAGAGATCTTGTTTAAACAGTATGTTTTTCAGTCGATATTAACACTAGGGATGGGCACAAAATGGCAAAATAATGTTTCATTTCATTTCTTTTCATGCTCACCCCATTTTGTTTTGTTTAGTTTCTTACAATTTTTTTTTAAAAAATCATACAAATGAAATGAAACAAAACAAAACAGCTCCCTGGGTCCTAGAGGCGCCATATTTGGTGCCCGGGAGCCGTTTTTAAAGGGCTCCTGCTGAGCTGTTATTAGCTGGACCCCTTTAAAACTGGCCCAATAAATGAATGAATGAATGAATGAATAAAAGGCCATTTATCATGATGAGGCGATACCTGATATTTTGCAGTTTCAGGAAATCTCCAGAAGTGTATCATCTGTCTGATAGTAAGAAGGAATTTATGGGGAGATATTATGAAAGGGCTTTTAGTTTTAATAATCATATATTAAGCATCTGCAAAGACAACTGCATGGTGCATTTACATTAATATTTATGAATGAATGTCTGAAACCCAGATCTGCTGAAGCCAAAAGGCATTTGCAGGGGTCTAAATGGATTCCCTACCGCCACTGACATATATAGACTTTGACTCCACTAACATTACCATCAGAATATGTTCCAGTCCAGCTTCCGGGGAATGATGCTCAAGGTATGGTTGACACTGGATTTACAGGACTCATTAAGTAAAACATCTGGGAATTTTAGGGCATATTAAAGGGATTTTAATTAAAAACTGAAATGTCTGCTTTTCCAGAGGGGCTTTCTTACACATCTTTTTTGCTGTTATGAGATGAAGTCTGAGGTGAATTTTGATAGTCCTGCTCATCCATCAGTGGACCAAGGAAGTGAAGTGGAAATAATATCTACAAGATCTGTGAAGACTGTGAAATCTGAAGCCTTATATACAAAAAGGGGGGAAACAGCTTCCATGCGTATAATGCAACTAGCCACTGCTGCAGTACGGACGGGGAGATGTGTATGTCATTCAGATTTTGCCCCACGTTGCCTAACAGTTCGGTGTACTTTCATAATGCTTATGCAGAAAATAATGGAATAAAATTGGCAGGTGGGCAGAATTGCCCCTTATTTATCTGGGATTGATCCTCTACTTTTAAACATTCTGAGTACTGACAGGAAGTAGTGACTCTACTTCTTGTCTTCATCTTTTAGACACTTCATTTGTTTTAATTTCTACCCATTGGGTGAGGTTTTTTACAGGATCGGCAAGTGATTGTTCCAAGTGATAAGCAAGGCATGTGTGTGTGTGTGTGTGTGTGTGTGTGTGTGTGTGTGTGTGTGTGTGTG
>JAHTLZ010000030.1:2768831-2814978 GCA_023846285.1 Phrynocephalus versicolor | reverse complement strand
TGTGTGTGTGTGTGTGTGTGTGTGTGTGTGTGTGTGTGTGTGTGTGTGTGTGTGTGTGTGTGTGTTTGTTTGTCTTCTTTCTTCCTGCCCAGATTTTATGTGTAAAGAGCATTTAACAAACCCGTTTATTCATGTTTTATTAGTTTGTATGCCAATAAAGGTTTGTCTGTCTGTCTAATGACAACAACAGGTTCACATTTATAGAATGCTGCATGCTATTTGGATTCACAGCAAAGGGGCTAAAACAATCGTGAAAGGCAGCTCAAGTTTAGCTTGTGGGCTGAAGGGACATTTGTGCCGGGAATGTCCCAAACCTCCCTTCGGCATCACAGCTCACCTTTTGAACCACTATGGCACATCTCCTTCCTGAATACATTACAGTACAAGGGATTAGAAATATTCAACATGATAAAACTGACCCAAATCACATTGCCAACAGCATAGTGATTGGTATGCAGAAAGCCAGGAATAATGCAGGAAAGTTATGTCGTGTTTGACTAACTCTTCTTTGTGACTTGTGCAATAGGGGGAATTGTATAAATTAAAAGAAAGGTATGCTGCTTTAAGAATCTTTTTAGAAAGCTAAGTGGGCTGGGAGAAACCGGATTTCATCTGAGGAATCCAAAGAAAACCAACCCTACTGTAGGTGGGGATAGAGCATTGTTCTCTCTTTCCTCCCTCGGTGACCTGTCTGCCTGTTTGTTGCAGCTGTTAACTGTTTCACCTTGAATTAGCAGACTCTGAAGCTTCTTCTCAGTGCCCTAGGTGCAGACAAGCCCCATCCTTTAAATATATAAATGCTGGTGCATTTTTAAAGAGTCCATTAAGTGCTGCTGATTTCCATTTTGCCATTTTTAAAATTCAGAGGAGGATGTCTCATAGGATTGCCAAAGTATTGAACTGCCCTCCTCCATTGTTGAACCTTGAGCAGTTGATTTTACCTTCTGGAAAGCAGTGTTCTTCACACCATGCAGACCAACCTTCCTATAATAAGGCTCCTGCTAAAGGCAGAAGACTCTGTTTCCCAGCTGGGAAACTCAAGGGCAGCCTTCCCCAGCCCAGAAAGTTCCAGATCTCTGAAATACAACTTCTGCCATATATTACACACTAGACAGCACTAGATTGGAGAAGGCTGACCTAGTGTTTGAATCCCTCCCTGGGATCCTATAAATAAACAATCTCTGAAAACCTGGACCAGAACATAACTACAGCACTTATGCCCACCAACTTAATCCCTGTGATTTTAATTTGCCTGGTCATAATTTAATACTGCTATACTGTTTTTAGAAGTCTTATTGATTTGATATTTAATATGTTTGATTTTGCGGTTTATTCTTAATTTTTTAATTTTGTTATTGTATATTTTGTGTCATTGTCGTAAACCACCCCGAGTGGCCCTGCTCTCAGATGGGCAGCACAGAAATCCAATCAATCAGTCAGTCAATCAATCAATCAAGAAATGCCGTAGGACGTTTCAAGGTGTTCAAGAAAGGGAAATGGGCAAAAAAAAAACTATCCCTCAAGCATCTCAAACATCAAAAGGGGAAAAGAAGGAGAAGATGAATTATGTGTTTTTTGCTTTGTGGGGTCAGGGGAAAGAGAGTTTTTAAAAACTCCCAGGGGATCATCAGAACCATTGCCAAGAATTTTGAGAAGTCCTGGAGAACAGGGGAAGTCCCCATAGATTGGAGGAGGGTGAATGTTGTCCCTATGGAATCATAGAATCATAGAATCATAGAGTTGGAAGAGACCTCAAGGGCCATCTAGTCCAACCCCCTGCCATGCAGGAACCCCATCACAATATTTCCGTCAGATAGCCATCCAGCCTCTGCTTAAAAACTTCCAAAGAAGGAGACTCAACCACCCTCTGTGGCAGCATATTCCACTGCCGAACAGCTCTAACTGTCATGAAGTTCTTCCTAATGTTAAAATCGAATCTCTTTTCCTGTAGTTTGAAACCATTGCCCCAAGTCCTAGTCTCTGAAGCCATGGAAAACAAAACTATTCCCTCATCAATATGACATCATTTCAAATATATAAACATAGCTATCATATCCCCTCTCAGTCTTCTTTTTGAAAGGCTAAACACTCCCAGTTCCCTAAGCTGTTCCTCATAAGACATTTCCTCCAGACCCTCACCCATCCTGGTCGCCCTCCTCTGCACCCGCTCGAGGTTGTCAACATCCTTTTTAAATTGAAGCGCACAGAACTGGACACAGTACTCCAGGTGGGGTCTGACCAGAGAAGAATAGAGTGGTAGTATCACTTCCCTTGATCTAGACACGATGGTTCTGTTGATGCAACCAAGAATCGCATTGGCTTTCCTGGCCGCTGCATCACACTGCTGACTCATGTTCAATTTGTGGTCCACCAAGACTCCCAGATCCCTTTCACAGGTACTATTCTCCAGCCAAGTATCCCCCATCCTCTATCTGTGCAATTCATTCTTTTTACCTAGATGTAGCATCCTACATTTCCCTCTGTTGAAATCCATTCCGTTAGCATTGGCGCAGCACTCTAATCTGTCAAGGTCTTTTTGGATTTTCATCCTATCCTCTGGGGAATTAGCAACCCCTCCCAATTTAGTATCATCTGCAAATTTAATTAGCACACTCTCTCTTCCTTCCTCCAAGTCATTAATAAAGACATTGAACAGCACTGGACCCAGAACAGAACCCTGGGGCACCCCACTTGTCACGTCTCTCCAAGCAGAAGAGAGGCCATTTATGGTCACCCTTTGGGTGCAATCAGTCAACAAATTACAAATCCACCTGATAGTAGCACTATTTATCCCACTTTCTACTAACTTCTTAGCAAGAATACCATGGGGAACCTTATCGAAGGCCTTACTAAAGTCCAGATAAACAATATCCACAGCTTTGCCCTCATCCACTAGGCCTGTAATTCTATCAAAGAAAGACATCAAATTAGTCTGGCATGACTTGTTTTTAAGAAACCCGTGTTGACTTCTTGTAATGACCGCATTGTTTGTTAAATAATTGCAGACTGACTGTTTAATAATCTGCTCTAGGATCTTTCCAGGAATTGAAGTCAAGCTGACTGGGCGGTAATTATTTGGGTCCTCTTTTTTACCCTTTTTGAAGATGGGGACAACATTGGCCCTCCTCCAGTCGATGGGGACTTCCCCTGTTCTCCAGGAGTTCTCAAAGATTATTGCCAATGGTTCGGAAATTACTTCTGCCAGTTCTTTTAATATCCTTGGGTGTAATTCATCTGGCCCAGGAGACTTAAATTCATTTAATGCTTCCAGGTGTTCCAGTACTAGCTCTCTACCTATTCTATGTTGCAATTTCCATCCTACCTCATCTACTCTTTGTCCCAGCAGATCTCTTTCTTCCTTTTTGGAGAAAAGGGAGGCAGAAGGTGTTGAGTAGTTCTGCCTTTTCCTTGTCTCCTGTTAGTAACTGGTTATTTTCGCCATGCAGAGAGCCTATCATTTCCTTATTTTTCTTTTGCTGTGGACATAACTAAAGAAACCCTTTTTGCTACTTTTAATCTCTCTGGCAAGTCTAAGTTCATTTTGCGCTTTAGCTTTTTTTTTACCACCCCCCTGCATATATTAGCTGTTTGCTTATATTCCTCTTTGGTGCATTTCCCATTTTCCCATTCCTTGTACTTGTTTTTCTTTATAGTTAGCTGAGTTGAAAGTTCTTTAGTAAACCATTGCGGGTTTTTTTAGACCTCTCCCATTTTTTCTTCTTGTTGGAACAGTTTTAAATTGTGCCTTTAATATCTCACTTTTAAGGAACTCCCATCCATCTTGGACTCCCTTCTCTTTCAGTGTGTCGGTCCATGGAATCACAGCCAATAATTCCCTAAGTTTACAAAAATTGGTTTTCTTAAAGTCCAGGATTCTTGTCTGACTATGCTTAGCTTCACCTTCCAATTGTATAACAAATTCCAAGAAGGCATGGTCACTTTTACCTAATGATCCCACCACTTCAACCCCATTTCCAAGGTCCTCCTTATTGGTTAAGACCAGATCTAAAATGGTTTTGCCTCTTGTTGCCTCCTCTACCTTCTGGACCATGAAATTGTCTGCAAGGGCAGTAAGGAATTTGTTAGACCTTGCATTCTTAGCTGAGTAGGACTGCCAGCATATACCAAGATAGTTAAAATCTCTCATTAGTACTACATCTCTACCTTTTGACTGTGTGGCCATCTGCTCAAAGAAGGCATCCTCCCACTCCTCTGGCTGGTTTGGGGGTCTATAATATAACCCCACACTGACATCCCTCCTAGTTTTTTCACCCCTGACTTTCACCCAAATACTCTCAACATAGTTCCTTTGCTGTTTATCTTGTATTTCTTCAGCAGTATAAATGTCCTTAATATATAAAGCTACACCTCCTCCTTTCTTACTTGGCCTGTTCCTTTGAAATAGTTTATAACCCCCAATGACTACATTCCAATTATACGTCTCATCCCACCATGATTCAGTGATGCCAATTATTTCATATTTATTTTGCTGTATTAGGAGTTCCAGCTCCTTTTGTTTGTTCCCCATGCTCTGTGCATTGGTGTAGAGACATTTGAGGCTGCGTGTGCTTCTTACATCTCCTTTGCTTAACCTGTTTTTCCTCGCACTGATGGTCTGAACTACTTCTTGTCCTGCTCCTGTTGCAACATTTGGGATAATCTCCACAACCCCTTCTGGATCTCTACCATTAAGAGAATTTTCTCCCTCCCCCTGCAAACTCAGTTTAAAGCTCTCCTTATTAAATCTGCAATCCTCTTGGCAAAAAGATTCCTACCAGCAGTGGTGAGGTGCACCCCATCCTGGCCCAATATCCCATCTGAATGAAAAAGCAAACCATGGTCAAAGAATCCGAATCGTTCCTGCCGGCACCATCTCCAAAGCCAATTGTTCACTTCCACTATTGTTCTTTCCCTTCGTGGCCCATATCCTTCTACAGGGAGGAGAGATGAGATTACCACTTGCCCACTCAGGTCCTTCAGCTTCCTACCCATTTCTTCGTATGCTTTTACGATATCCTGAAAGCTGCGTTTTGAAGTATCATTAGTTCCTACATGGACCAAGAGAAAGGGGTTAGAAACAGAAGGCTTGATGAGTCTCGTCAGTCTCTCCGTTACATCCTGAATCTTGGCTCCAGGGAGACAGCAGACCTCCCTGTTCATTTTGTCAGGCCCGCAGATGACGGCTTCTGTTCCTCTAAGCAAGGAATCCCCAACCACCACCACCCACCTCCCCCGAGGCTTGGTAGATGCCCCCTGGTGCACTGTAGGATTCAGATTCCTTTGTGCAAGGTCTTGAGGCTGCTCTTGATGCAGTTCCTTCTCCTGGTTGATAAGGGAGAGAAGTTGGAATCTATTTTGCAACTGTAAACTTCCTGTCTGTTTCCTAGTTCTTCCCTTTCTGACTGTGACATTCTTCCAAGTGTCTGTCTCCTGTATTTGTGAAATGCCTTTGTCCTGATTGAAATTACCCCTGTCCCCTGTGTTGGCAAAGTTTTTCTCTGCTTCCTGCAAAAAAAACTCCTGTCCCCTAACCTTGTGAACATTAGAAACACAGGCCTCCAGCTGCCTGATCTTGTCCTCCAAGAGGGCTACTAGCTTGCACTTTGAGCATGTGTAAGCTGGCAGTTGTTCTGGCAAAAAAACAAACATGCCACAGATGATACAAGTAACTACATCTGCCCCCTGACCCTCCATCTTGACTAAATAAGGTGAGTTACTTATAACTCAATATTGTTAATTTATTAAGGCATCTGTCTTTCTCCTCTTCTCTTTTTATATACATATTTATAATTACTCTTTTTTCCCTTTTTTTTGAGTTGCGCGTGCTGGGAGGCACGCACTGCTCAAGTGCTTCCAGAAATTTGTAAAGGACTTTGAACAACCCCTCCTCCTGGCTCCTCCTTGCTCCTGGAAAGAAAAAGATTTAAAGAGCACAGAACTCTAGGCTTTAAAATGCAAGTAATAGCAAAAGCCCCAGCTCACATACTTCCAGAAATTTGTAAAGGGCTTTGAACAACCCCTCCTCCTGACTCCTCCTTGCTCCTGGAAAGGAAAAGATTCAAAAAGGGGGAAAAAGAGGAGCCAAATAATTACCAGTCAGTTTGACTTCAATTCTTGGCAAGATCCTAGAACAAATTATTAAGCAGACAGTCTGTAATTATTTAAATAGCAATGCTGTCATTACGAGAAGTCAACACGTGTTTCTTAAAAACAAGTCATGCCAGACCAATTTGATATCTTTCTTTGATAGAATTACAGGCCTCGTGGATGAGGGGAACACTGCGGATATTGCTTATCTAGATTTCAGTAAGGCTTTTGATATGGTTCCCCATTGTATACTTGCAAAGAAGTTAGTAGAATGTGGGATAGATAGTGCCACTGTTAGATGGATTTGTAATTGGTTGACTGACCACACCCAAAGGGTGACCATTAATGGATTCTCTTCAGCTTGGAGAGATGTGACCAGTGGGGTGCCCCAGGGTTCTGTTCTGGGTCTGGTGCTATTCAATATCTTTATAAATGACTTAGATGGAGGAATAGAGAGTACGCTGATCAAATTTGCAGATGATACCAAAATGGGTGGGGTTGCTAAAACCCTAGAGTATAGGATAAAAATCCAAAAGGACCTTGACAGGTTAGAGTTCTGGGCCAATGCTAACGGAATGGGTTTCAACAGAGGGAAATGTAGGGTGGTGCATCCAGGTAAAAAGAATGAATTGCACAGATATAGGATGAGAGACACCTGGCTGGAAAATAGTACCTGTGAAAGGGATCTGGGAGTCTTGGTGGACCCCAAATTGAACATGAGTCAGCAGCGTGATGTGGTGGCCAAGAAAGCCAACACAATTCTTGGTTGCATCAACAGAAGCATAGTGTCTAGATCAAGGGAAGTGATAGTACCACTCTATTCTGCTCTGGTCAGACCCCACCTGGAGTACTGTGTCCAGTTCTGTGCACCTCAATTTATAAAGGATGTGGACAATCTTGAGCGGGTCCAGAGGAGGGTGACCAAGATGATTGAGGGTCTGGAAGAAATGTCTTTAGTGGCTTAGGGAGTTGGGAATGCTTAGGTTGTTTTCCTTGGCTTAAGAGACCAGGACGCGGAGCAGTGGTCTCAAACTACAGGAAAAAAGATTCAATTAAAACATTAGGAAGAATTTCATAACAGTTAGAACTATTCAGCAGTAGAATATGCTGCCACAGAGGGTGATGGAATCTCCTTCTTTGGAGTTTTTTAAGCAGAGGCTGGATGACCATCTGGGGGTTCCTGCATGGCAGGGGGTTGGATTAGATGGCCCTTGGGGTCTCTTCCAACTCTAGGATTCTCTGATTCTCTGATCAGAAATGAAAATGCTGACATTCCTGTGCATGAGTGGGTGAGGTGACTCATCAAAGCCATGACTCTAATACCACATATTCGTTCTCAACAGCTGTGTCACCCAGTATAAACTCAAACTGCAGGCCTTGCCCCAGATTAAATGGGGACCCAAATCTGCCTCTGTTCTTCCCTTCCCCAGTGGCTAATGCTTGAAAGATCTTTCCCCAGTTATCCTTTGGCTCTCTCCCCCATTTCTTCCCAGGTGGCCTTTCTCTCAGTGTTCTTCATGAACAGCAATCTGTTGCCCCATCTGCTTCCTAGGGAAAGGGCAATCTGTTTCCCCAAGTGATGTTTCTCCTATACCAAGCTTATATAGTCTGCAGCCAGACAGACAACAGTAGCAAAGAATCAAATGGAGCCCTGCTGGCAGAAAGCTTCTGGGAGAAATAGTCTGAAACAGGAATTTCTAACCTTGGGTAACCCAAGTGTCCTTGAGCTGCAGCTCCCATGAGCCCTAGCTATGTGCTAGGGTTGCTAATGTGTTCCCCCCCCCCCAAAAGAATGGCACAGTCAACAGAGAACTGTCTTCCCAAATGTTGCTTTTAGTAGTTTATATGTTGAGATGTAGCTTAGGTAAATATGCAGAGGGTAACCTATTTTGAAAATCAAATAACAACTCATGGTGGCTCCCAATAGCATCCATTCACCTTCTTTACCTGGAAAAAAGAAGAAGAGGCTGATGGAGGAGGGCAAGGGGCCCAGAAACAAATATGAGGGGGAGGCACCTGCAACTTCTGCCAAAGGTAGCCCACTTTTGGTCAGATTTATAAATAGCAAGAGAATTCAGGTAGGCACCAGAAGGTCTAATCTTGAATTCACATTACTGCAGATCTAGCAATACGGAGCAACTTAATTGAAATAAAACCCACTTCATACTGGCTGGCTGCCTGAATCAATTTGAATGCATTCATTTTATTATTCCTAAGGATTCAATATTTCAGTTAGGCTTCAGCTACATTTTTTATATCAGGTTGCTGTTAAATATGTGGTTCATTTGTGCATCATGAAAGAAGTGCCATGGCATGATGAATTCTGCGCGCCTCAGAAATATAATTAATGAGGAACTGAATATCATTGATAAATGGAGGTGACTTATCAGTCTTCGGCATATAGGGAAATATGAAAGTGCATGGTATAATTTGTCTGAAGCAATTAGTTGTCTAAATTAAAGATAAGGGATTACGGATGGCGCCTTTAAAGCCCCAGACACAGGGAAATTATAAATTACACATTGGAAAAGTATCAACATGCCTCTTTCAAGTTGGCCATGCTTTGCAAAGTGATGGATGTCTGTCTTTGTACTTCCCATGGCCAAACACAGAAAAGTTGTGTACTTTACTGATGCCAAAGTGTGATGCATAGAATTACGCTCATGGTGATTGATGCCATGCATGAAAATCATCCAAGTCTGTTTTTCTGCTGCCTTGTTTCCACCTTGCAAACAATGCCACACTGAACCAGATTTTCTAAATCCAGACCTCTTTCATGATGGAATGTTTATAAGCAGAGAAGTAAGGCAGCTGTTTCAATATCATAAAATGAAGTTATGTTCTTGACTGATTAGGAAGAAGAAATTACTGATTTTGAAGATGGAAAAGCTGAAAGTTATGGAATGACATTAGAATTGCCAAGTACATCTTATACTTCATAAGCAGCACAACACATTGAAAATAAGCAGTGTTGCTATGCAGAGAATCAGGTATGGTGTTGGTCTGTGTGCCCCGGCTATGATTACCACTGCAGCTTATATTGATGCTGGCTTAATTACTGAACAAGACAAGACATTTGTAGTGGATCACAATCAAGTCAAGAGGGCCCAAGAAAAACTTATAAAATCACTAGATCAAGAATTTGATGAACTTTGTGAGAGAAGTGAAATTGACTACACCTTATTTGATGGCCGTCAAGACACAACTGAAGTTCTCCTGAACGTTGATAATTCTGAACAGTGTTTCCCCAGAACCATCAAAGAAGAGCATTATTCTATATGCAGTGATCCAGCGGGATGGTATCTGTATCACTTTACTCCAGAGGAAGATTCAAACACAAACCTGCTGAAGTTATTGCTAATAATCTAGTGGCTTTCATAGAGAAGAAGGTCATTGATAAAACTCTGCAGGCCATTGAGGATGATTACACAGATTGGATTGGTGATATTGTGCACTTTGTTGAGGTTAAACTTTGCCGCAAGCTGATCTGGTTAGTCTGTGCTCTACATACAAATTAGTTGCCCCTGCAGCACGTGAGTATGACACGAGATGGGAAGAGCAGCAGCAGCAGGGCCTTTTATTGGCATCAAACAGACAGACATTAATAGAAATAAATTGATACATGCAGTTAGAAAAGGTTTGTACCCAGTTAAATTATACAAAGCTAAAATGTGAAGCAAGAAGTAATATAACAAATCACAGAGTGACAAAATATAGTGCTTTCTTTATAGAGTATTTGATCATCCTCTGTAGACTCTGACCTTCCTAGGAGTAAACACCCCTCATCCTTAGAATGCAGGACAGAGAGCCCTGTTGGGAACAGTGACCGGAGTTGCTATGTTAATAAATTGATATATATAGCAATTTGTCTGGTGTGGGCTTTATTCTTGCCTAGCAATAAATTAAGCAAGGTTGCCTCTTCTGGTCAATCTGAAAATCTTACAAGTGATGGCTCCAAATAGGAGACACGGATACGAGATGGGAAGACTTTTTCAAACAACAAATGGACTGGTCAAATTGGGAGGATGCCAGACAATTGCCACAGAACTAGAAATTGATCCTTCATTCTCTAAAGCAGTGGTTCTCAACCTGTGGGTTCCCAGATGTTGCTAGGCTGCAACTCCCAGAAGTCTTCATCACTAGTTGAGCCGGCCAGGATTTCTGGGTGTTGCAGTCCAGCAACATCTGGGGACCCACAGGTTGAGAACCACTGTTCTAAAGGTGAGAACTTCCCATTTCTCTTAGTCACTGTGTAATAATTCATTTGTTAACAAATGAATCCTATAGGTACAGGATTACACAGGCATAAGAACAGGAGTATTTCCCATCAATCTGTCTTTTCTTAAAATCTGTCCAGTGAGTCAGGAAAGCCAATGCAGTTCTTGGTCACATCAACAGAAGCATAGTTTCTAGAGCAAGGGAGGTGATAGTACCACTCTATTCTGCTCTGGTCATACTCCATCTGCATACAGTTTTGCACTCCTCGGTTTTAAAAAGGATGTTGACAACCTCGAGTGGGTCCAGAGGAGGGCGACCAGGGTAGTTAAAGGTCTGGAACATATGTCTTGCAAGGAGCGGCTTAGTCTTACAAAAAGAAGGTAGAGAGGGGATATGATAGCCACGTTTAAATATTTGAAAGTATGTCATTTCAAAGAGGGAGCTAGCTTGTTTTCCATGGCTTCAGAGACTAGAACTTGGAGCAATGGTTTCAAACTACAGGAAAAGAGATTCCATTTGAACATTAGGAAAAACATTCTGATGTTTAGAGCTGTTCGGCAGTGGAATATGCTGCCACGGAAGATGGTGGGGTCTCCTTCTTTGGAAGTTTTTTAAGCAGAGGCTGGATGGTCATGTGTCAGGGGTTCTTTGATGGGGGTTCCTGCATGGTAGGGGATTGGACTGAATGGTCCTTGAGGTCTCTTCCAACTCTATGATTCTATGATTCTATAACTCAAGATGGTTAACAGCTGCAAGCAGGATTTGCTGTATATGGGTATCAACACATGATTTAGGGGCAAAACCTTCCAGAATGTAAAAGTGACAGTAAGTACATTGTTGATGTGTAGTTTCCCTGCTGGTTCCAGATTAAAGTAAAACACTCTTGGGTTGAAGGCCCATATTATATGTTGTTCCACTCCAGCTCCTCAGACTCCAAAAGAATGCTATAGTGGATGCTGTTTTTCCAACCATCCAGCATTTAACATGGTATGCATTTAGTGAAATGATTATTCAGACACTCTTGTGCTCCAGTGACAGTGTTGAGAAAAAAGCTGGGGGATGGGTGGAGAAGATAATTGACATCAGGAGTGGAAATGATTTCCTGGGAGATCTTTCTGTGTGTCCCAGAAAGACTCCTATTAATCCTCATGCAACTTCACTGTTAGAACTCATAGACTGGTCTCAAAATGTATATGAACTTCCTTTGATATGCAAACTGATGATATCAGAAGTCAAGAAGTTCGTTAATGAACCTATGCAAGTTCTAAGGTAGCCATGTCACAGACAGTCACATAACAGAGCCAGCATGCAAAGTATATACAGCCAAAAAAAAAGTGAGGAATATATAAAAAGTCAAGAAGCAAGTTGGCAGTTGATGTCCAAAAACGAATCAAAACAACTCAATGAAACTTAATCTTTAATTTTACATTTTGCTGTTCTTTGTTTAAAAATTGTAGGCTCCTGCCGGGCTTGTCCCGGATTGGGGCCGCTTTGTCACCCCGGGAGCCGTTAGTTTGGCGCGAAAGAAGGAGGCCACGTGACTCCCAGGGTGTACGGGGATCTAAGCCTTTAAAAGGGCTACACACACACCAACCCTCCTCTTTCGCGCCGAGCAGCACTGAGCCAGGAAGACACGGGCGTGCTGTCTGTCAGAGAGGAAGACCTGCGGGGCTCATGCTTCAGCCGAGCCCCGGGTGATAAACCGGGAAGGGGGTGGGCACCCAGCTTGGGAGCCGTAGTCCCCTAAATAGGGTAAATTCCCTCCAAATGTCACCTTAATTTTACATTTTGCTGTTCTTTGTTTAGAAATATATGCTTTGTTTTATTGCCACTGTATGTTTCATACAACAGAAAATACATGTTTCTTAATTTGTATGCTGTTTTCGAGAGCAGTGAATGTGTCTTTTGTTCAAGTGCTGATTTACCAAGCTAAATGTTGACCCATCAAAAAAAATAATAAGAGTAGATTTGAATTCCTGACATCAAAATACATATTTCAGATTCCCGTTCAAAATTTTATTAAAAGAAAGTAACATTGTAAATGACAGTCTTAATGGCCAAATGACTTGTCTGATATAGAATCGTGTTATGGACTTCATGTTCAAATAAGTGAAGTATTTTTGTTTCAGTACCAATCAAAGAGTGGTTCTGGAAGATCAGAAGAAGGGTGTAAGTCTTGGGTAACTGGTAGATCAAGTTGCGCAGAAGTTTCAAAAGTTTTGAGCCACCCTTGACATAAAGTTCCTTGCAGCTTGTTTTAACATCTCATAACTGGAGCAGACAGTATCTGTACATGTAGGTCCAATTTAATTAGCAAGCTGCCATCCACACGGTAAATCTTCTCTGATGGTAGTATCACAGGCATGTCCAGCAGAGGGTTTGCTTTACTGGCTGAAAAAGGCCCATGCATTTTCTGGCCAGGAGAAAAGTGTTGGCAGGAAATAAGCTGAAGGCACTAGCCCTTGCCCCATCCCTTTACACAAGGTGTAGATAATTAAAAGCCACTTGCAAAACTCACTCACTTTGCAGCCCATTCACTTTTTATGGCCACCTTTTTGGTACATTAGTCAGCCACTTTTAACCAAAGTCATTCTGAGGTCATGTTCCAGTGTGGAGTGTGAGCCCATAAGGATAATTGCTGTAAGCCCAGCCATACATTAAAGCACTATAGAGAACTCCTAATAAGAAAGTTGCTCCAACAGTATCTGATGGTGGATTTATAGTGTATAGATATAGCTGTTTGATGCCACTGTAACTGACATGAGTCCATTCTCTTAAATCCTGTGACTTGTGCTTGGAATTCTCTGTGTTCCAGGGCTATAGTTCAGAAGCATGTACTACAAGTTTCTAGTAGAGAATTTAGTACCTCAAGCAGTTACAAATCCTTAGATTCTGTAGAAGGAACCATGGCAGAAAAGCTGCTATCAAAGTGCTATAACCCTGTAATAGAAGAATGCTCTGAGACCCAACTGAAGGCTTTGATGCTGTATGAAATCATAACAGCTGATAATGGGACTAGCTTCAGCTCACACGTTCAGCTGGGACTCTAAAGAAATGGGAGAAGAAGTCCTAAGACTATCAGGCAAAGCCCAAAGAAACAAAACAAAAACATGTGGTACCTTAAAGGCTCTTCTATTTCAATGTGAGCTTTCATGGACATGTGAGATGCTTGGACAGACTTAACGCTACAGTCCTAGAAATGAATCTGTTGTCAGCTATGCTCCTTTTTGAAAGTATCTGCCTATGAATGTACAGCAGCAGGATCCACCTCTCCCACCCTTGAGAATATCCATGGAGAATGTGCTGTATCTCTTTCAGATGACAGCGGTTTTAAGGCTCCCTAAACATCAGACTAGAGACACAGCCAGGAGTTAATTATAGAGTCCACCGGGAAGAGGCGTTAATGACTTGGAAAGCACCATTGGAATATGACCTTTGCCAACACATATCTGCTTTCCAAGTTCTGTCAGGTTGCATCCTTGGAAAAGTTATGCAAATCTGTTTTCTTGCCTTTCACGGCTGCTGCATCAGGACACTACTTTAGAATGCATATATGAAATCGAGGTTTCATGATCTGAGCCTTCTGTTCTCCTAAATGTCAAAAGGATAGAAATGACTTTATTACAGGGAGTCTCAGCTTTTCATCCTCTGCTTGTTCGGGACCTCTGCCCTCAGAAATCCCAGCTAGCATGAGCAATGGTGAGGGATTTTGGAAATTAAAGCCAAAAACAGATGGAGGATAAAATATTTGTAAGTCAAATACAGATGGAGGGTCAAATATTTTCGAGATGCTGTTACATGTTTCTCAGAGGTTTACTGTGGTTAACACAGAATAACCAAGAAGCATCTACTGTGCACCCTTATCTAAAATGCTGGGTGAGGTTACATTTGCACTCTCCTCCAATCCTGTAAGAAAATGATTCTTGTGGCTGCCCTTCTCTGAAATAAAGCAACATGGATAAGACCAGGCTTCATTCTTTATGGTCAGAGCATCAGGGACACAGTGAACCCTTTGTGACCCCTCTGAGTATATTCTTCCACTTTTTACACATGTGAGCTGATCCCATTCATTTCTATGAAGTAACCTAGAACTTTGACTTGGGAATGTTGCTGGGATTATTGAATTAACTTTCTTCTTATTGCATGCAGTACTTCTAGATCACCTGCAGCCTGCACTGAAAAAAGAAACCCACGGTATTCCAGGAAATACTAGGAAAAATCCTAGGAAACTAGATTAAGGTTCCAACCTACCATTAATTTATTAATGTTTTCAAGAGTAACCCCAGGTACAGTTTGGAGCCCTCTTTCTCAGAAGTGACATTTCTGTATTATCCTCTAGATCAGGCCTGCCCAAAGTCCGGCCTGGGGGCCAAATCCGGCCCGTCAGGCCATTCTAAGTGGCCCGCGGCTGGCTGGCTCGCCCCTCCTTCGCTTATGGGTCAGTGGGTGGGGCTTTCAGTGGGATGGTAGGGTCGGGGAGCAACCGGCCCCTGACACATCCTCAGCCACCAAACCTGGCCCTCCTTACAAAAAGTTTGGGCACCCCTGCTCTAGATGATAGCAGGTTTCCTTTATCTAATTAAAGGTACAGTCTCTTTAACTCGGCCTCTTGCACCTGCACGAATAGAAGTGCCCTGATTAATCAGCTATAGAACAAGAGTAAACACTTTGCTTCGCTTAATTAAAAATTAAATTCCTCTGGAGGGATTATTATAGCCGGGAGCTGCTACACGCCTCTGCAAAATATGGAATTCTTCAGGACTCAGTTTTAGGCCATGGGGGGGGGGTCTGTATCAATGCAGACAGAAATTTGTTCAAGCATTCAATTAAGTCTCTACACATGCTCACTCTCCTTAGGGAAGAGGTGTGATCAGAAAGCCAAGGGGAAGCCAGCTTTTTAGAGGTCAGTGATACCCATGTTTGCTGTTCTGTAACAGGATACTGCATTGGAGTTTTCTGTATGGCCAAAGCATAGCTAAGGAACCTTCAGCCCAATGAATACTATCACTCAATGTGAATTTTACTGGCCTTCATTAGACTCATGTCTTTGTATGGTAACACTCAGACACTCCTTTTTTTAAAACACAGTTAATGTGTACAAAAATTAACAATAAAGACCCAACAACTGTATCATATAAATTCAGAAGTTTTACTTAGTTTTCATTTGTGGACTTCAGTCCACTTCATCAGATACGCAAAAAGTAGTCTCTGTTGCCATCTATGTACACACCTGCTTAAATGGAAACTGTGTGTAGAGGAAATGCAGAGCAAAAGGTACCAACAGTGATGCTTACTTAAGATCATCATCCATGGTAGTTCATTAGAATACATAGACTACTATTACTATTATTATACTCTTATTATTAAGAAATCCCTTCAAGGGCATCCTAGCATAGGTAAAAAGATTTCCACATCTACGGTGATGCAAAGTCTTTGCCCAGTCCTCATACAGGAGTTAAAGGGTGTAATCTTATTGAGATCTCTTGTGATTAAGGAACTGTTACCAGGACAGCCTGTTTACAAAATTTATAATATAAGGAGATCAACCAAACAGTCTGAGTGCCCACTTTTTGTGATCATAAGATGTGATTCTATGGAGGTAAAAATGGAGCAATATTACTTTTATTGCTGTTTTCCTCATTTTTCTCACTTAGAGTTGAACTGGATGTGAAAGGAAGTGTGTTCAACAGTGGGATGTCTGTACTGTTTGAACCTCTGCAGTTAGACTTTGAACACTGATGTAATTCCAGTGACCTATCACAAAACAATACAAGCTAAATGTCAGATACAGAGTAGAGGGCAATCATGTGATATGACACACAGACTCTTTTTTTACTTGATCATGCACTTCTTCTGGAATATCTTATAAATGGGGCACATTTCTACTTTTGTGTCCCAGTTGATCAGTGAGGCTACAAAATAAAACAGGCTGAACTGTGCTTTCATCATGGTAAGGCGAATTACACTGGTGACAATGAGGCCTGTAATAAGACTTCCTGGGGTAGGAACTGGCAAACCACGCCAGTATCCCTGCCAAGAACATCCCATGGACAGAAACAGAAGGCTAAAAGATATGATGCTGGAAGATGAGCCCCCCAGGTCGGAAGGTGTCCAACATGCTACTGAGGAAGAGCGGAGGACAAGTACAAGAGCTAATGAAGTGGTTGGGCCAAAGCCGAAAGGATGCTCAGCTGCAGACGTGCCTGAAAGAGAAAGGAAAGTCCAATGTTGCAAAGAAATATACTGCCTAGGAACCTGGAATGTGAGATCTATGAACCAGGGTAAGCTGGATGTGGTCAAACGTGAGATGGAAAGAATAAACATTGACATCCTTGGCATCAGTGAACTTAAATGGACAGGAATTGGTGAATTCAGTTCAGATGACTATCACATCTACTACTGTGGGCAAGAATCCCATAGAAGAAATGGAGTAGCCCTCATAGTCAACAATAGAGTGAGAAAAGCAGTGCTGGGATACAACCTAAAAAATGATAGAATGATTTCGATACGATTCCAAGGCAGTCCTTTCAACATCACAGTAATCCAAGTTTATGCACCAACTACCGGTGCTGAAGAGTCTGAGATTGACCAATTTTATGAAGACTTACAAGAACTTCTAGAACTGACACCAAAGAAAGATGTTCTTCTCATCATAGGGGATTGGAATGCTAAAGTAGGGAGTCATGTGATAAAAGGAATAACTGGCAAGTTTGGCCTTGGAGTTCCAAATGAAGCAGGGCAAAGGCTAATTGAGTTTTGTCAAGAGAACAAGCTGGTCATTGCAAACACTCTTTTCCAACAACACAAAAGGCGACTCTACACAGGGACATCACCAGATGGACAATACCGGAATCAGATTGACTGTTCTCTGCAGCCAAATATGGAAGAGCTCTATACAGTCAGCAAAAACAAGACCTGGTGCTGACTGTGGCTCAGATCATCAGCTTCTTATTTCAAAATTCAAACTTAAATTGAAGAAAGTAGGGAAGATCACTGGGCCAGTCAGGTATAATCAAATCCCGTATGAATACACAGTGGAAGTGAAGAATAGATTCAAGGAACTAGATTTGGTGGACAGAACACCTGAAGAACTATGGATGGAGGCTTGTAACATTGTACAGGAGGCTGCAATGAAAACTATTCCAAAGAAAAGAAAATGCAAGAAAGCAAAGTGGTTGTTCAATGAGGCCCTACAAATAGCGGAGGAGAGAAGGGATGCAAAATGCAAGGGAGAAAGGGAAAGATACAGAAAACTGAATGCAGACTTCCAAAGAATAGCAAGGAGAGACAGGGCAGCCTTCTTGAATGAACAGCACAAAGAAATAGAGGAAAACAACAGAAAAGGAAAAACCAGAGATCTATTCAAGAAAATTGGAGATATTAGAGGGGCATTTCGTGCAAAGATGGATATGATAAAGGACAAAAATGGTAGGGACCTAACTGAAGCAGAAGAGATCAAGAAGAGATGGCAAGAATATACAGAAGAATTATATCAGAAAGATCTGGACGTCCCGGATAACCAAGATAGCGTAGTTGCTGACCTGGAGCCAGACATCCTGGAAAGTAAAGTCAAGTGGGCCTTAGAAAGCATTGCAAACAACAAGGCCAGTGGAGGTGATGGCATTCCAGTTGAACTCTTTAAAATCTTAAAAGAGCATGCTGTAAAGGTGCTGCATACGATATGCCAGCAAATTTGGAAAACCCAGCAGTGGCCAGAGGACTGGAAAAGATTGGTCTACATCCCAATCCCTTCCATCTGGGCCCGTCCCCGGGGGCTCCTGGACCCCGCGCGGTTCTTGGAGGCCCTCGGGGATGTTCCAGACGGTTTGGATGACGATCTGGCCGACTCCCTGGTCCAATGGTGGTCTGAGGAGGTGGCTGGGGTAGTTGACCGGATCGCCCCCAAGCGCCTGATCCGATGCCGAGCCCGCTCGTCTCCTTGGTTTACTGAGGAACTGCGGGTGATGAAGCAAGAGCGGAGAAGGCTAGAGAGCAGATGGCGGAATGCTCGGACGGCTCAGAACTGGGCTGCGGTTAAGGCGTCGACCGGTCGCTATTCTCGCGCGATAAGGGCGGCTAGGAGATCTTTTGTCGCCCTGAGAATTGGTGAGGCCTCGAATCGCCAAGCGGAATTGTTCCGGGTGGTCCGAGACCTCACCAATCCCGGTCCGCCAGGGCCTCCTCCTAGTGATTTCACTAGCAAGTCTTTCACAGCCTTTTTAAAATCTAAGATAGAGGCCATCCGTTCCGAGCTGGACGCCGGTTGCACTGATCCGGCTCCCGCCATGGCTAGTGTCGGGCTGCCTCGGTCGCCCCGGTTTGTTGAGTTTGGGCCTGTTACATCTGTGGACGCCTCCAGGGCCCTGGGACACTGCAGGCCTGCGGCTTCTCCGTTCGACCCTTGCCCTTCCTGGCTGATTAAGATCGCAGGGGGGAGCATGCCGAAATGGGCTTCACTGATTGCTTCAGCCTCCTTCAGAGACGGGATTTTTCCCAGTCTTCTGAAGGAGACGGTGGTGAAGCCCATTATTAAAAGACCCGGCTTGGCTGTGGACGATTTGTCCAACTATCGTCCCATAGCCAATGTTCCCTTTCTGGGCAAGGTGATTGAGCGAGTCGCCGCCCTGCGTCTCCAGTCGTTCCTGGAGGAGAACCAGGTCCTGGATCCCTTCCAGTCCGGGTTCAGGCCGCGACATGGGACTGAGACGGCTCTGGTTGCGCTGCACAATGATCTGTTGAGGAGGGCCGACGGGGGTTGCTCTACCCTGCTGGTCCTTCTCGACCTGTCAGCGGCTTTTGACCATGGTATCCTGCTGGAGCGGCTCTCGGAGGTAGGGATTGGGGGCCAGGCCTTGTGCTGGCTCCGGTCCTTCCTTGAGGGCCGCACCCAGCAAGTGAGCTTGGGGGGTGAGTTGTCGGCTCCCTGGACACTCTCTTGTGGGGTGCCGCAGGGGTCGTCACTCTCCCCAATGCTCTTTAACATCTATATGAAGCTGCTGGCTGAGATCATCTGGAGTTATGGAGTCTGCTGTCATCAGTACGCTGATGACACGCAGCTCTATCTCTCCTTTTCCACCTGTGCAGTGGAGGCCGTCTGGACCCTTGATCGTTGCTTGGCTGCGGTTCTGGACTGGACCAGGACTCACAGACTCAGGCTCAACCCTGGCAAGACCGAGGTTATGTTCTTCGGGGGCTCCTTGGAGGGGTACTGTGGCCCTCTTCCCAGTCTGGTTGGGTCCGCCCTCCAGCTGGTGCAAAGAGTGAGGAATCTGGGCATCGTCCTGGACCCGGATCTGACCCTGGAATCTCAGGTGTCAGCCGTGGTCAGGTTGGCCTTTTACCACCTAAGGCTTATCGCCCAGATTCGCCTGTACCTCGATGAGGGCTCCTTGAGGACAGTGGTACAGGCACTGGTCATCTTGAGGCTGGATTATTGCAACACTCTCTACATGGGGCTCCCCTTGAACCTTGTTCGGCGATTGCAGCGGGTCCAGAACACGGCGGCCAGGCTGGTGGTTGGTGCGCGCCGCTATGACCACGCCACCCCCATCCTGGCTCGCCTACACTGGTTACCCATTGCCTCCCGAATAAGGTTCAAGCTGTTGGTTTTGGTTTACAAAACCCTCCATGGCTTGGCCCCTGTTTACTTGGCGGAGCGTCTCCCCCGACAACTAGAACTGGCCCGACCCACCCGCTCTTCGGTGGCCCTTTCGCTGCGGACTGTCACTCCGAGGGAGGCCCGTAAAACGAGCACTCACGGACGGGCCTTCCCGGTAGTGGCACCAACCATCTGGAATAAGCTTCCCAGTGAATTATGGCAGGCCCCCTCACTGGCGTCGTTTAAGAAAAATCTTAAGACCCTTCTTTTTCGGGACGCCTTTGGCGACGTCTAGGGATCCAATTTGCTCTTTTTCTTTCTTTCTTCTTCTTCTAAATAACCCGCCTTTTTACTCTTGGAGACCACTGTTTTAATTGTCCAAATGATTTTATTTGTTTTATCCTTTTGTTGCAAACCACCCTGAGTCCCCTTTGTGGGAAATAGGTGCGGTATATAAGTGTGAAAATAAATAAATAAATAAATAAATAAATAAATAAATAAATAAATAAATAAATAAATAAAGGAAACGCCAAAGAATGCTCCAACTATCACACAATTGCACTCATTTCACACACTAGCAAGGTTATGCTCAAAATTCTACAAGGCAGGCTTCAGCAGTATGTGGAAACAGAACTTCCAGAAGTACAAGCTAGATTTCGAAGGGGCAGAGGAACTAGAGATCAAATCGCCAACATGCGCAGGATTATGGAGAAAGCCAGAGAGTTCCAGAAAAACATCTACTTCTGCTTCATTGACTATGCCAAAGCCTTTGACTGTGTGGACCACAACAAACTATGGCAAGTCCTTAAAGGAATGGGAGTGCCTGACCACCTTATCTGTCTACTAAGAAATCTACAAGCAGCAACCGTCAGAACTGGATATGGAACAACTGACTGGTTTAGAATTGGGAAAGGAGTATGACAAGGCTGTATACTGTCACCTTGCCTATTTAACTTATATGCAGAGTACATCATGAGAATGGCAGGTCTAGATGAATCACAAGCTGGAATTAAGATTGCCAGAAGAAATATCAACAACCTCAGATACGCAGATGATACTACTCTAATAGCAGGGAGTGAGGAGGAATTAAAGAATCTCTTAATGAGGGTGAAAGAGGAGAGTGAAAAAATGGGTTGAAGCTCAATATCAAAAAAACTAAGATCATGGCCACTGGTCCCATCACCTCCTGGGAAATAGAAGGGGAAGAAATGGAGGCAATGACAGAGTTTATTTTCTTGGGCTCCTTGATCACTGCAGATGGCGACTGCAGCAACGAAATAAAAAGACGCCTGCTTCTTGGGAGGAAAGCAATGGCAAACCTAGATAGCATCCTAAAGAGCAGAGACATCACTTTACCAACTAAGGTCAGGATAGTCAAAGCTATGGTTTTTCCAGTAGTGATGTATGGAAGTGAGAGCTGGACTATAAAGAAGGCTGATCATCGCAGAATTGATGCTTTTGAGCTGTGGTGCTGGAGGAGAGTCTTGAGAGTCCCCTGGACTGCAAGGAGATCAAACCTATCCATTTTGAAAGAAATCAACCCCCAATGTTCACTGGAAGGACAGATTTTGAAGCTGAGGCTCCAGTACTTTGGCCACCTCATGAGAAGAGAGGACTCCTTGGAAAAGTCCCTGATGCTGGGAAAAATCGAAGGCAAACGGAAAAGAGGACGGCAGAGAATGAGATGGTTGGACGGTGTCATTGATGCAACCAAAATGAATTTGACAAAACTCCGGGAGGCAGTGGAAGATAGGAAGGCCTGGCGAGCTCTGGCCCATGGGGTCACGAAGAGTCGGAAACGACTGAACGACTGAACAACAACAACAAGCACTTCTTCTGAGTATGTGTTAAACATATCTAGTTTAGGACTGGGTTTCACTGAGCAGAGATACAGTAGTGCTGGGATTAATCCAAAGATAACATAAAGGGCATAAAGCTGGTGCTGGCAGGTGTCCTTTTCTTTTTTCTTCTAATATCTGATACAAATAGCATTTGAAGTTATGGCATTATGAAAAATATTTATTTATTTATTTATTTATTTATTTATTTACTTATTTTTATATATATACTGCCCATCTGGCATAAATAGCATTCGGGGTGGTTTACAACAGTTTCTTCATAACGAACCATATACAGTATAATGTACAATGAAATAAAAATTGTATCAAAACAAAGTAATACCTTATCTCCAGCCCCCTCTTCTGTTTGGTTGGTCAAAATACTACACACAGTGACATTATTGTGTTAGTTACGCTGTATTTGACTAGAAGTGAAGGAATCTGTGTTAGTGTGGCAGCTTTTGACAGACTCAGAGTTCGTTCAGCCCTAGCCAATGGTCAGGTATAAGCAGACTTCTACCCCAACAACATCTGGACTACAGATACAGGATTCTGATCCTGTATCAGATTTTGTAAAATGAGGGTTATATAGAACCATTATGCCTTCATAGATCTAAAAACCTCAGCAAGTAGCAGCAGCAGCAGCTTTCAACTTGTACCAACAACTAATTTAGGTCACAGATAAAATGTGAATCAAGTTCTCCTCTCTTTCTCTGCCTACCCTGCCTTTATGCTCTTCCATATGAAAACTCCATTTCTGACATTATACTGTATATTGCAAGCAGCTTGCCTTGGTCCTCCCAGCAGGTAATAGAGGGGCAAAGAATGAATTATGTATTCTGGGGAATGCACAAAGGAACACACCATTTTCAGTGATAATAATCTGATGTCCCAGTCTCTTAGATTAGAAGGACAGGAGATAAGAATGTAAGAGGAGTCACACAGGATCTAACCAAAGGTCCCTCTATTTCTGCATTAATTCCCTCACCTCATTTATTCTCCAGATCACGATGTATTACAAGCAAATAGCAAGGGGAAACATGGTCCTCTACATTATCTACTGAGATAAGTGATAACAGTTACAGGCCCAAGCTCAAACCCAACCTCAAACTTTAGTCATTAGCAAATACTGGATCCTGTTCCACTTTCTTTTTTAAAAATTGAGGGGAATAATCCAATAGTTTGGGATGAAGCACTGAGCTAAGAACTGGTCTAAAAGTCACCTGTCCAACAAACATGTTCTCATGAGTCAAAATGTGGCAAGAGTAGTGATTTTGTTTATTTTCTAAAAGGCAATGCATGTAAGGTAGGCAGACCATAGCTAGACTATTACACAGTTTCCTGCGCTCACCTTGAAGGCAATCAATATCAATTATCACCTTTGCAACATGAAGGAGAAGTCTTTTGGGACTATGCATAAAACAGTTTTATAAAGACAATCTGCTCCTTCCCATGGACTCTTTTCAATTTTGAAATGTGTGTAAATACAAGGGGTTTAGGAGAAAATGGACACTCTGCTCCTAAACATATTTACAGTACAGTAATACCTTGGATAACGAATGCCCCTGATAACAATTTTTTTGGATAACGGATTGCACTTTCCAGGTATAAGGCTGCCTCGGATAACAAATTTTCCCTATGGGCTGTCTCGGATAACGAATCACAATTTCTAAGTGTAGGTCTGCCTCAGATAATGAATTTTCTCTATGGGCTGCCTCAGATAACGAATTTTCCCTATGGGCTGCCTCGGATAACAAATTTCCAGCATGCATCGGTAAAAAAGAGTTATCCCAGGTGGCATTGCATCTGTACCTTTAAAGTGCACTTTATAAAGAGTTTTGAGCAAAAAACCAGGTGTCTGTCATTTTCCTAGGCTCTGGAATGGATTAATTGGTTTCCCATTCCTTCCTATGGGAAACCTTGTTTTGGATAATGATTTTTTTTATAACGAATTGCCTTGGAGAATGAATTAAATTCGTTATCCAAGGTACCACTGTATTTGAAAGTTGTCGAGTGCACCTTGCATGCAAATATAGAGATAAAGCCTGGCTTTTTGTCAGGATTCTAATGGCTCATTTTGGAAAGATGAGCCATTATCTTTTCCAACATGCCTTGGTCTATCACAATCCCATCCCCATATCATAGTGCCTCATCCAGCAATTACTTAATTTCAGTTGTGTGCAGATGGTAGTGGTACACACCAGGTGGCAGAAATAGACATGGCGTGGTGTTGGCTTTGTTCAGGCAGATTGTCATAGGGCAGTGGTGGCAAACTTTTGGTACTCCAGATGTTTTGGACCACAACTCCCAGAATTCCAAGTCTGTGTTGCCAACGACAAAGGACTGTGGGAGTTGTGGTCCAAAAAAATCTGGTGTGCCAAAGGTTCACCACCAGTGTCATAGAGGATATCACCTCCATGCAGAGACCACATCATGTGTTCCAGGTTACAATTCTGTTCCTTCCATGACAACCTTGTCTCAACAAATGTCTTGTCCTGTCCATTCTATAGACAAGGATAGTAGCAACGTAGAATTGTTGAGTTCAAGATTAGTCCTTTCGCATGGATAATCAACACATCATATAGTGGGGCTAGGGACCATGTGGGTTCCAGATATTGCTGGATCACATTTCCCATCATCTCTCACTACTGGTCTGAGGTCCAGTTCAAGAACATTTGAAATATGATAATTTGCTGTGTCTGTAATAAGAGTTTTGATTCATTGGGTCTCCTGATCTCTATGGGCCTGAAGTCTGTTAGAATAATCCTAGTTCTGTCTGGGAGGGGGGCAGGTTGGAAAAGATAGTGCTGGGGGGAGTGTCAGCTCTTTGGATGCTTTACCATTGGCCTAATGTGTCAGCCTATATCCATTACTGAAGAAGGCTCATTTTGGCCACAAGGTACACATACCTCAGTCATACCCAGAATACAGTGAACCCTCATATAACAAATGGTTTGTAGAACATAAAATCTGTACAACATAAAAAAATTCTGTAGATAGGGGAAATTTGCTCAACAGAATCGCCTATGGGGTGAATCTGTACAACATAAAAATGGTTGTGATTAGGGATTACTCTGTTTTCAATGCATTCCTGTGGGAAATTTGTATAAAGGAACATTTGCTTAACAGAATTTCATTTGGAACGAATTAATTCCTTTATACAAGGTACCACTGTATGTTGCTGTGCTAAGGGTGTTCATGGAGCATGCGGGTGTCCTGAAAAATACTCAAGACTTACTGTAACTAAAGTGTCAGACAGTTTTGACAAAATGAAAGAAGAGAAGAGTCATTTGCTGATTTCCACATAGGTTCAATAGAAAGCATAAAGGTCTGAAATGAAATTTTAATTTGGTTCAGAGTTGAAGCCAGTGGTCCGCAAATTAGTCAGAACTGAATCAGGCTCTTTCCAAATAACCAAACTGAGGTGCAAATAAAATCTTATGGCTGGTGCTCACACATACTAAAACTTTCCATTTTTTTCTTTGTTGTATATCACTGACTACACAAGGTTTGCAGAGTAATACAAGCAGCAGAGACATGCCTATAATCTATTGGCTTTTCCATCTAAATAGAAGTATGGGAAACAGCTAAAGGAGAGTGTGTAGAAAAGTATGGTGTGTGTGTGCGTGCAAGGGTAATGCTTTACATTCCAATTTGTAGAATGTCTGCACACCTTTTTTGTGTTGTACGAGAAATATGTAAGCAAAAGCAGATGGCTTTGTAGGGAGTGATGGTGATACACTGCGGAGGCTCTGTCTATCATCGATTAATTAATTTGGGTAGAAGGAGCTGGTTCTAAATCAATTGAAAAGGCCCCTTGACTTCACCGGAATGAATCAATGGCTTAGGTGGCAGAAGCTTTTGAAATCTTTTATTCTAGCCTTCTTTGGTAATGCAAGTGTTTGAACTCTGCTTCGGTCAATCTTTCTGTTCTTGGACGTACTTTAGGGCACCACTGAGTTAGTCACATAGCTATGTAGTGATGAGGTCTGAATACTAACAGAGGAATGCACTTCTCTTTAACACCTGGCAGAATCGGGAGACTAAAATAGAGATGTTTCATTAACCAAATGCTTTTCAGGTCTCACGCTGGCAGATCTCAAGAGTGCATTATGTGAGTGAATGAACCCAGAAAGCTAGTTCGTAATAGCTGTTGGTGTAAAGCCTTGGGAAACTGCCAAGTCAGAGATGGGAACCTGGAAACGGATGCTAGGAATTAAAAATTAGATGGTACCCTTGCTCTCAGGCACAGCCCCAGCATGCCGTGGAACTGTGAGCCCTTTGTTCCACAAAGCAAGTCTTGATATTTTCTTTTCTGGGCCTGCTAATTATAATTTCATTCTATAGGACAAATCATACCACCCTGGTTAGGATTTTCAGCAGATTCAACATCCTCTGGCGTCAGCACCGACAGCGAGACTTCTTTCCATTGTCCAGAATTTACACACAGCACACACAGATTCAAACATGGAAATCTTTGTGCAGTAGCCTATTCATAATATAACATATAAGTGAACAATCCGACAGAGTGACTAGCCTTTTGACAATAGTGACACACTGCAAGATATATCATGCAGAACATGGGACTTATATATGTACAGCCAACAATCACATTTGTTTAAATGGGTATTTGACTATTTTCAAAATCTGTCAAGTCATATTGACTCTGTCAGGTCCATTTCAGTATTGGACAAATTAATCATTCATATACCAACAGCACCCCTAGGTGAGAGGAATGGGTTTTGCGGAGGAATGAGGTCATTCTGGATTAACACCAGAAACTGTTGTTATGCCAGACAAGAGTTCTGCTACAGGCCACACAGATTTGGAAGTCCCCACTCGAGGGACAGGTGAGAATTTTTAGTTTACTTCATTGTGTATAAGAATTTGTTAAGGATTGTACAAAATGGAATTGTCCTATTGCAAGTTATGATGCAATTTGGGAATGATGCAAGGCAGAGTGGGCTACACACCTGTGTAATTATATTCTGGCAACTAGTCAAGTCAGGTGCTCAGTTGTCAATTTGCTGAGTAATGATTGCATCAGACACATATATAAAAGTAAGAGAGTTGTTCAGTAATGGTGTGGGACGTGGTTAGAAGAAGCAGCTCGTTACTCTGTCAGTTTGGATCCCGGAAAGTTTGGACTACTGGACTGTCTATCTAGCTAATGAGGTATATGCCTGCCAATTCTGTTTGTGCTGGACTTGTATATACAGTGGACCCTCGTATAACAAACAGCTTGTATAACATAAAATTTGTACAACATAAAAAATTCCGGAGATAGGGGAAATTTGCTTAACATAATTGCCTATGGGGAGAATCCGTACAACATAAAAATGGGATTACTCTGTTTTCAATGCATTCCTATGGGGATTTGTATAAAGGAAAATTTGCTTAACATAATTTCATTTGGAATGAATTAATTCCTTTATACAAGGTACCACTGTATTTTGTAAATACAGTTCTTGGTGATGGGAGTCACCGCTGTGTTGCGTCTTTATTTAGCACTGCTATCTGGCTGTTAAAGCCCACAGTCTTTACACAACCCTCACAGTCTTCTGCTGAGAAATAACCACTCTGCGACAGAATTTGACAAAATTAGCCAATTTCTTCAAATCTATCAGGAAAGAAAATTGAATTTTTAAAGAAATTAGTAACATGCGCGGGGGGGGGGACCCTGGAATTATTTTGAGTGCTTAAATCTTAGGGGGCGGGGTTGAATAGAGCTTTTAAAGGAACTGAGATTTTTAAAGAATGGATGGATTTACTATTAACAATCCCCCAGATAAGTTTCCATTGCTGAATATGGATTTGAACCCAGACCCCCTAAGTAAGTAAACTTCTTTTATTGAAGGATTGGGTATTAATACTGTATTCTCAACCAGCCTGAGTTCCCTGAAGTGAGGGAGAATTTTGAAAGGCAAGCAGAGCTGGCAGGTCAGTTGCCCAAGGGGGGGGCAGGGGGGAGGAATATTTGCAATAAAGCAGGACCACAATATATGAACCACAATGTGGCAGGGGACTACTGTATAAGAATATAAATTAGCAATTTATTCATACTTTTGATGTTGGTTGACCACATATCATCTCACTAATAGTTCAGTGATTTCCTGGGTGGAAGGGTGGATTAAATACTTTTCAAATTTACATTGTTTTTTTTTTAATGATAAGCCTTAAATTGCCACATATTTCCCTAAATTACTTTGTAAACTTTAGTTTATTGGGGGAGTTGGGAGTTCAGTATCAACATCAGTTCCTATGCTTGTAGTGTAGTGTAATGGTTAGAGTTATGGCCTGGAACCTGGGAGGTCTGGATTCTAATAATCATGGAGACAGGAAACTCACCATGTGATATTGGGCTAAATGCTGTCTCTTAGCCTGATCTACCTGACAATATCATTGTGAGGATAAAGTAGGGAGGAAGACATCTGATTCAGCTACTGTGAACTCATTTTAATAATGTTGGGTTATTATAACAACAGCAACCTCATACCTCATCTGTGAATGTCCAAAGATTGCACAGACAGATTACAAAATTAAACAGGATAGAGTGGCAAGATTAGTGCACTTATCATTATGCAAAAATATATACTGTATATATATAAAACTTGTCAGCCTTCAAAAGCCCATTGGGAAAAGCATGTACAGGTAGAGAAGATGTCAGAAAATGACAAAGACAAGATATAGTGGGATTTCTGGATCCCTTGAACATAATTCAACAGACATAGTAGTAGAATGAGGAAATGTTTGGTTCATTTGACATTGCTATTCCAGGGGATGCCTGAGTTGAACCTAAGAATTTGACAAATTAACAAAATGAAGAGCTCTGGCAATCAAACATCTTACCTGTGGGTGAAACACACCTCAGTGGTCCCCATACCCCAGTTGTTACTGGGGCTTTGGGAACAACACCATAGAATTTTGCACCGGATTCAGCTTCAGGTCTCAGAAATAACACAACCAGAGCTACAAAAATGGCAATATTAGGAACAGGATATATACTGTACTGTACCAATATCTAAAAGATATTTGTTTTGGGGGTCATAACTTGTATTTGTTATAAAACCCGTCAATGTTTTTATAATTTTGATTGACTGTGCCTGGTATTTTTGAATAATACTGTCATAATATTAGGACGTCATAGCTGGAATGGACCCCATGGATCATTGAGTCCATACCCTGTCAAGAAGGCACAGTGGGCAATTGAACCCCCAGTCTCTGTCTGTGCAGCCAGCTCTCTAAACCACTGAGATATCCACTGAATTGCGAGTGGTGGAGAGTTAGTGGAAGGAGGAGGTGAAAGCAGTAGGAAAATGTAATTAAACTAGGTGGCTGGGAAAGAATTGGAGGTGTGTGTCTAACTCTTATGTAAACGAATAATAGGCAAATTACAAGCATAGTGTGGGCAGATTTGGAGAAGGTATGTAGAGAGTCGATATCCAAAGCATTCCCAGTTCTCCATTATGTGCCTAGCAAGGGGGAAGATTTTTGACTGGAGGTGGATGAGTATCAGATGGACAATAGAATGCATGAAATTTCCCTGGGGCATTTTGCAAGCTCATTCCAGGGACACCAGGTCCTGCAACGTTTATGTTAAAGTGGCCTTAAAATGGGAACAAAAATACTGTACATGCCATTAAAAAAAGCATGGAAAAATGTGTGGTCCTGAAATCTACACTGTGGGTGTATTGGTAAGGGGACTGATTAGTGCACAGCCATAGCATATTGGATAACCTTCTTCCCCTTTTAAATCTTGTCAAACCAGCTCAAGATATTCCGCTGCCTAAGGCAGAGAGGCAGCCTTATCCACCAACATGAAGTTTCATAGCACCCTGAGCCAGACAAATTGTTTTGCCACAGGAGGTAGGTAAGAAAAAAACTCCCACAAGCATATATCCCCATCCTATGCTGCAAAACCAAAACAACAACAACACACACTAAACAACTTTTTCCTGATCTTTTGTGACACCCTCTGCTGCCTGAGGCGCCAGGCAAACTCTGCCTAATGGAGCACCAGTCCTGAACACTGGAGGATAAACCTCTGCTCAAACAGTTATTTCCCAATTCAAGTTTAAGCATTGTGTTTATTTTTGTGATTCCTCTTCATTGCCAAAAGGCATGGAGGGAAAAGTGCTCAACAAAAATACACAACTTTAAAAAATTTTATTCACAGGAGGATTCCAGAGATAAGCAACAGTAGAATACAGAAAACTCTATACTGTTCAGGCATGGATTATTTTCAGTCACCCAGAGTCACTGGTTGCCAAGGACAACAGTAATCTCTGAGCTGCCATTGTCTAAGATGGGTGAACAGTGGACAGCCAATCCTGGGAGTAGGGTGTGAGGTGGAAGAATTTCATTGATTTCACTGAAGAACTGTAAGTCTTCCCATACTCCTGAATATAACCAAGGAGGCAATCAGCAAAAATTATATGCTGATTGTCCATTCTTATATATTAGCATAAACGGAAGGAAATTTTACTTACTGTACCATAAGTATTATGTTTGCTTTCATACCACACCCCCACATTCCAATCTGATTCATTGATAGTGTGACTTAGTTACCCAAGGACAAGTAATAAACACCTGTCATTCTATCCCTGGTGGTGAAGGACTCACAGTGTCATTCACCACCAGACAGCATGAAACTGCCAAATCTGTGTCCACAATCCTACTTCTTATTTAATTGACTAGTGTTATAGAGTTCTAACTGAAATTGTGAAATGAAACTGTAATGAGAGGTGGGCACAAAACAGAAAACTGTTCAGGCCCACCCTCGGTTTGGTTCGGTTTGGGTTCGTACAATTTTTTTAAAAAAATTAGTACGAACCCAAACCGAGCTGAACTGGTTAGATTTACCTTACCAGGCGGTGATCCCAGTGGTGGTAGTGGTGGCAATCCCAGCAGCGGCAGCGGCCCAGAGGGCCCTGGCAGCAGCCGTGCTGCATGGCGGGAGGCCTCAGCGGGAGGCCTCACCGCTACCTCCGGAGCCACCCGCCAGCAGGCCCAGCATTTAAAAAAAAACTGGGGGCTTTTTGAGCAGCTGGCTTGGGGCCAGCACCTCACAGCTGAGAGGCGCTAGGTTCCCAGCGTACGCTGCCCCACCTAGCAATTTCAGAAGGCTCCTGCCAGGCTGTCAGTTGCTAGACCACTTTAAAGCCGGCCCAGTCCGTACCAGGGGTATCACGATTGCTGCAACTTCCCTCGTGACCTGTTTTCTGAAGGCTCCTGCCGGGCTGTTAGTCGCTGGGCTCCTTTAAACCTGGACCAGTTAATACCAGGTTTATAATACCAGTTAATATCCCCACCAAAGCCAGTGCTACAGCTGATCGGCAGCACTGGCTTCTGGAAGAAAAAGAGCCCACGGTTTCCCCACACCAATGGCATGGGAAACATTTCCCATAGGGATGCATTGCTTCATTGCATTACTATGGGAAAACGAAAAACGAAATGAACAAAACAGAAATTTCCGTTTCATTTCGTTTTTCTTTGATGGGCAGGTCATTATTCATTTCATTAGGTAACGAAACGAATAATGAAAAATGAAACAAATTAAAAATTCATTTTGTGCCCATCTCTAACTGTAATGCATCTTTCACTGTGTTGAGTTGCTCAGGTAAGTGCTGGTTAACCACAAAGATAAAGGCTAATCACCGTGTAAATACCGAAGAACAATGTATACTGGTACTAGTGCAAAAGACTGGATAGCTGAGTGAGAGCTTGGCTGCACAATCAGGAGGTGGACTGGACATTATAAATTCAATTCAAGTCATGTGTTATTTATACTGGTCAGTTCATCCTCTTGGGACAGCATCTAATCCGGTATTAGTGTACCTTATCCTCAAGAGCCAATATGGGAAAAGAGCGACAAAATGACAGGCAGGAAAACAAGAGTCTCAATTGTCTTCCCAATCCAGACAATAAATTCCATCCCCCCCTCAGTTCTGTTTGCTGCCCAGTGACAGCAACAGTGTGACCCCATCCGTCATCTGTCCATTCTCTTAATAGGGGAGTATTTGTAGCCTCATCCTTATCATTATGCAGCATATCAGGTTTCTAAACTGCATGGATCTCTCCACTGCCACCACCTTCCTTTTTATCAGGTTATTATGCCTTTCCCCTCCTTTTTACTTGTTAGCTGTTCAGGAGTCTCACGGCAGCTTTGGGTGGCCAGTTAGAAGTTCAGCTAATTAATGTAGACAGTTTTCTTCTTCATTGCTGCTGCTGTTCCTGCTTTTAGGTTTAGCAAGTCATGCTTGTTCTGATCTGATGGAAAGACAGAGTATGTTAAAAGAAAGGGGTAAATCCTTTCCCTTCTTGCCCTGGCATGCTGGGATAATCTACTATCTCTGAAAATCTTCCAGCATATCCAGTTGGGGTGCTGATACGAGTGGGTATACACTAATGAATGCATGCAGGGTTTTTGTAAATACAACCTTTTGTTGCTTACTTTGATAATTTTTTATGTATTTCAAAATGGCATAGAGCTACATCAGTGTTACAGATAGGAAAAAATGTGAGAGCTCACACTTGCAGACTAAAACCCATGATCTCGACATCCAATAGTTGACACCCCCCTGAGAAATAATTCATTCCAACACAAGCATTCACACATGACAAAATGATCAAAATAAATCACATTGATAATAATAATCCCTTTTGCGGGTGTTGACAAAAACTTACTTTTCAAGTTCAATCAAAGAAATGTATGCTTAGCTGTATGGTATCCAGGTGGATATTTTTATTTTTAAAATGATTTCAAGCATGTTAAACCCAATGCAAAACCAGGAATATTATGTAGTTAAGCCCAAAGGTGAGAGGTTTGGAGTGTAATGGCTCATTGCGGAGAAGAGCCAGCCCTTCTGCACAGTCCTGGAAATGCCCTCAAGAGAAGGGAGTACTACACCACTTTGATCTACTCTGTACCTAGAAAGCCCTGGAAAGAATTTCCATAATTCAGAGTCAAATTGGCACATAAAAACAGACAATTTCCAGCTACTTGCCAACTGTTTTAATAGAGGATTGGTTTATTAACAGGTATTAGGGTGGCTTTTATTACCCCAATAAGAAGAGGGAGTACACATCTGTGTATTGGTTGCTGGGAAATGTGCAGATGCGATGAGGATGCTGCTCTGTTGTGAGCCTCTCATAATCACATAGTTGGCCACCATGCAAAGAGAATAAATGACTAGATTGGTCCTTGGTCAGATCCAGCTCTGTGTGTTTGATTGTGTACAGTCAAGGAAAGTGGAAAAATCCATAAGTTAGAAAAGCATTCAAAATTCATTTTTAATATCTTATCCATAGGGGAAAAATCCAGCTGATTATCTTCAGTATTGAGTAGATTCATAAGACTAAATATTGATATATTGATTTGAATCTGTCACAGTGAAAGACCAGGGACTAATTTTAGTGGGATTTTAATGGAAATATCCATTGTGCTATACAGGGCTTTAAATTTCATTACATGTTCAACTGATTAAGATTGTCAGTTTCAAAGTTATTTTTAAGTGCATAGTAATACTAATAAATATGATAAATGGTTTTATTCTCGTCAGACTATTAGTGCACTTATTAGAGGAGCAATAGAAATACTTTCACTTACTTGAAGCAAAATACTTGGTGCCAGGGGCTAATTGAACCTTAATATAAAAGTACGTGATAGGACCCCTGGCACCTTTTGTAAAGGTGTAAATCAACATCAAAGGAAGGGATTTTAGAGCACAGATGTGGGTGCAGTGAGTGAGCCCACTGCTTAACTCATTCTCCAGCTGTTGCATTCACAACATACATATTTCCATTGTGAAGCTGCAAATGTACATTTTTATTAATCTTTCTACTACAACTCCAAGATCTCATTCCTGGTAAGTCTTTGAGAATTGAGCCCCCCATGAATATGTACAAAAAGTTGATCCCCTACCCACAATGAATTCAGAATCAGAATCCTTTTTATTGGCCAAGTGTGGTTGGACACACCCAGAATTTGTTTTGGTAAAAATGATCTCCATATATAAAAGGAAATATAAGAATCATATATTCAACAATAAAAACACAGTACAACAATACAATATAACCTATTATTAAAAAAGGAAGAAAAGAAGTAAAAATTAATTATTCAACAGTTTGATAGCACTTTATATCTAGTTGTCCTAGTATGCAATGCCCTAAAACATCGCCCTGAGGGTAACAACTGAAACAGATTATGTCCGAGATGTGTGGAATCTGTGTATATTTTCATCACCCTCTTTTTAGCTTGTGTGGTATACAATTCCACAATAGATGGCAAATTAGTAACAATAATTTTTTCTTCAGTTCCAGTTATTCTTTGAAGTCTATATCTGCCCTGCTTAGTCGCAGAACTAAACCAGACAATTAAAGAGGAACAGATGATAGATTCAATAACACCTCTATAGAACTGGATAGACAGCTCTTTTGGCAGCCTGGACTTCCTAAATTGCATTTGTCATTCTGTTATTCATTCCCACACTCTTCAAAGTTGTTCCTGGAGATTTTTGCAATTCTAATAGATTATATAAAGGCTTTTTCTTTCCTTTTAGGTTCCTCCATGCTTGTCCTCTGCTGGCTCACAGCAGCTGAGATGGCTTCTGACTAAATGCAGATTGAGCTCACTGCAACTGAAAGAGGTTCAGAGTAGAGATGGGCATGACTCAAAAAAAATGGTTTTTCGTTTTTCGTTTTTCATTGAGGGGTCCATTTCGTTTCGTTTCCGTTTCCATTTTGTTTTTTGGAAAATTTTCGTTTTCGTTTTTGTTGCGTAACAAAAATGAAAAATGAAAACGAAAAATTTCTGTTTCGTTAGCATTCTTTTCAGTTCAATGTACTTGCTGCAACAAAAACGAAAAACACAGCAAAGTTTTTCGTCTTGTTTCCGTTTCCGTTTTGTTTTTTGGAAAATTTTCGTTTTCGTTTTCGTTGCGTAACAAAAACGAAAAACGAAAATGGAAACGAAAATTTTGCTGAGTCGTGCCCATGTCTAGTTCAGAGATGTTATGTGGAGCAACACCATGTAAACAGACATTGCCCTTCAAGTCAATGCAAGTGGAGGATATGATACATTTCCTACTTTAATGTCCCTTGTATGTTGACCTGAGGAATCAGTATACTGAATATTTACAACTTGTATAAGAAACAATTGTCCACTAGGTATAGTTATATATTTTTTCTAGTGGTATAACTGCTTCTTTTATTTTTTGTTAAGTGCTGTCACATCAGAACTGGATTATAGTGACCCAAATAGGGTTTTCAAGCTAAGTGATGTATTTAAGAAGGGGTTTTACCAGTTTTACCACCCAATGAGTTTTCATGATATACTGTACACAGGAAATGGCTGCTACAAATGGACTTAAATATCTCACTTCCCTTGAAAACTCTATTAGGGTCACTATGAATCTTTTTCTGACTTGAGAGCAAGGAACATACACACAAGGCCTGCTTGGCTATTAAACAATAAATAATGACCATCCACCAACATTTTGGAATATAAGCCACTGATTCTACACACACATACTTCATCTAAGTTAACATGCGTGTCACTTAACCTGGTTTCTAGTGCTCATCCCACACATTAGAAAAAGTCAAAGCAACCGAGTGTTCAGTTAAACCATCCTTTAAAATAAAGCACTTATCACATCTCTAGTCCTAATTTCAATTCAGTCGCCCTTCATTCAGAAAATGTGAATTAAAGAATTCTATCCATCTCTGGAGCAGACCCACTGAAACCAACGGGACATAAACTGAGATTGATAAGTTCAATTCATTTCAATGGGTGTACTAGAAAATGGATTTGGTCTTGTGCCATTATCCCATAACTTATTGTTCCTTTCCGTCCATTAAAACCTTTAGTAGATTCATCACTTCTTTCCCATGCATTGCATCTGAATTTCATGAGTTTTGTTCTCTTCCTTTTTCACTCTAACCCATCACCCCAGGGTCATGTTTCAAATGGACAAGTTCTCTTGCTAAACTCCATTAAAACTGATTGGACTAAAGGGGGAGTGTAGCGGGAGTAAATCTAAGGAGAACAGGCCCAGTGTTACTTCTGACTTGATGAATTATCCAGTGGTTGAGGCATAAGGCAGTGCATGTAAAGGAATGTAAATCACAGTAGAGAGGGTGGTGGTGGTGGGGACCATAGAGAAGACATCACACGGGGGCTGCAGACAAGCAGAGGTGAGCAGAGATTTGTTCAGCATCAGTGAAGCCTATAAAAACACAATAAAATATCAAAGGCTCTTAATTATCCACAGTTCCTCTTGCCAGTTAAAATTTGCATTAGATGCATACATTTAAAAAACCTTCTTTTCTCTCTTTTCTGCGCTAGCACTACATTCAACATGTTCCTAACAGAAATGGGGTGGGGTGGGGTGGGGGAGAGATAGACTATAAAACCTAGAATCCTCAAACTAACAGGGCCACAAACCTGAAGCTGTTGGTAGTTCCAACCTCTAGTTCCTGAGGTCTGCCCAATCAACTGAATTTTGCATTAATTCCTGTAATACACAGCTAAACTGGTTACATAGAGCAAGCTTTGCCGCAAACAATTTTACCTCTGAGATATTTAGTCAGTAGACTCCTATATTAATAGTATTTATCCCATCTGTCAAGCACTTCACATAAAATGTTTGATCATTTTAAGCCCAACTTTGATGAGAAAATTGATTTTCTATGTACAGAAGTAATGGTTCCATTTCCATTCCTCACTCACTATAAATGAAACAAAAATGAAATTAAAATTCCACCTTCGTAACTAACGAAGCCATCAAATAACATAAACGTACATGTAGGAAAGAGGAATAAAAGGAACGGAGGGGGAGGGATCCATTATGCAAATATCCCACACTGGATGTTAATGGATGAGAATAAGTCATCCTCAGTAATTAAAATGTATTGTGCATAATTAAAATTAATAAAATTAAAACAGTCCACCACCGTTTAATTATGTCACTCAAATGTTACCTCCCGACACCAGAAATTTTGCTCCAGTAATGCTGAGATTTTTATATTACTTTGATTTAATAAACAGCTGCATTCCCAGAGAAGGTGGAGCTGGAGCAAAATGTTATACATTTATAAGGCCAAACGGAGCACTTTCCGTATAATGTGAAAGTTCTGACAACTTTTTAAATATCACCTGGGTCATGTGTTTGCCAGATAAATCTAGTAAAGGAAACTTGTACTCCTCTTCAACTAACTATTCACTGTTATCAAACACACATCAGCAGAAAGAAAGGCAGGATGACAAATTGAAAGATATGCTAATGGGGAAGGATTCTGCGCAACATTCAGTGAGCATAGAGGCATGGATACATCAGAGCTTTGTTCAGGACCACAAGGTGTAAGCAAATATGTGGAATTCAAACTGACATTAATTAGAGCAAAGCAAAACAATCAATAACAATACAGTGGTACCTTGTATAAAGGAATTAATTTGTTCCAAATGAAATTATGTTAAGCAAATTTTCCTTTATACAAATTTCCCATAGGAATGCATTGAAATGGAGTAATCCCATTTTTATGTTGTACGGATTTGGCCTATAGGCTATTATGTTAAGCAAATTTCCCCTATCTCCAGACTATTTTATGTTGTACAAAGTTTATGTTATACAAACCGTTTGTTATACAAGGGTCCACTGTATAACGTTCCCAAGTGGCAGTTCATAACACTTAACTGATTTACAGAAAAAAGACCTTTGAATCAAACTGGCCTTTGGCACTAATGTCACCACGGTTGCCTACATTTCAGGACGTGAATGAGTGACAAAAATCAGTCTGCTTCCTAAACTATTATTGGCTCAGAATGAGACATAAACAGAGAGAGAGAGAGAGAGAGAGAGAGAGAGAGAGAATGGCAGGTCTCCATGTTGCCCAAAGAAGGTCCGTCCCCACAATGTGGAACGAGGTATATACATTGAAACAAAACAAAACCCAGAATACAAGCCCAAACATAGTTTGGGATGCAGGCAAGGCTTTTCTTCAATGACTGGTTATAAGCTACAACACAAAGAAAAATTAGAAAAGAAAACAAAAATATCTAGACATCTTGAATGAATTGATGAAGACAGAAATGGAATTCCAAGAAAATCCCACAAATACAAATCTCCAAAACCAGATTAAGATATTAGAATTTATTGATCTCTCAAAAAGTTGCCTTCAACATCAGGATAACCAGACAAAAATATTTTGAATATGCAAATATTGTTATTGTTATTGTTTTAAACCACCCGGGGTTCCTTTGGAAGAAGAGCAGTATATAAATATTAAAATAAATAAATAAATAAAGCTAGGAAATGGCTATACAGCAATGTCACTCTGGGTCTCCCCATAACTGGCACATACAAAACCCTCTACAGCAGAGGAAGAAAAAACTCTGAGATATAAAGACTTGTTAACAGAAAAATTACAACAAAAATCAACAGGAGAAATACAGCTACAAGGAATTAGAATAGATAGGTGGTTGGAAATGCAAATGAAATCTTGGTTTAGGAATGATAAAATTAAAAAGCAATATAGCTTCTCAAATCAAGAAGTTGACTTGGATAAAATCATTTTTTCTACTAATGAAAAGTTAATTAAAATTATAGTTGTTTATTAGCTAGACGGGTAGAAGTTGAGATAGTAAAAGAATGTATGATAAGATGGGCACAGGGTCTAAAGTCAGAAATTCAGTTGGTTGAATGGGGAAAATTATGGAAAGTTAATATTAATATTAAAATTACTAAGTCAACAACATTTATAGAAAATCTTTATAAAATGTTCTATAGGTGGTATTTAACACCTGATAAGCTGGTTAAAATGTATAAACTATCAGAGGATTGTTGGAAATCTCTTGGGCATGTAAGAGGGCTAAAAATACTGGCGTATGGTGCAAAAAATTATTTTACAAACTATCTTAATTAATCTTGAGCTAAAACCAGAGATTTTTTTTTTGCTGTCTATGATACAACAAAATATTGATGGTAAAATATTTGTAATAAACCATATTATCACGGCACCTAGAATGTTGTATGCACAACTATGTATGGAAGACAAACAAGATTCCTGACAAAAAAACAACAGTTAATTATGAAGGTGTTAAACTGCACAGAAATGGGCAAGATCTCAGCATAACTGAAACCAGATGGACATTATGAAGTTTTCGAAGAAAGATGGCACGATTTCTACAAATTTTAGATCAATATTAGAAGTCAAACTAAGTTCCCGATTTAATTAAAACTATAAACAAATTGCAAACAAAGCAAAACAAAACCTTGGGGAACGAACATCCCCCAGTCCTCTTGCTGCTGTTAGAGGCTGATATTTACCATCAAAGAGAAAAGGCCATTTTGAAGTACCAGGCTTAACCTATCTTACGGTTTCATAAGCTCTGTGTTATATGTGTCATTAAGCCAGCATTTACAGGGACTCTAAGGCTGTGGTCACACCTGGGTTTCGATCCTGATCTTCTGAAGGTCCGGCTTTTCCTCTTTTTCCCACCACGTGATTTAAATGTGGGAGAAGAGGTCTCATGTCAAAATCTGGTTTTTCAATTTTAAAGTGCAGTTCAGCCCCCTTGGCCAGCAGGTGGCGCTAGCATCTGAAAAAAAAAACGGAAGACTTTTCTGGGGGGAATTAATCTTTGTCGGAAGGATAGAGTTTCCTGTTACTCCGATATGCAGGCAAATTAAAAAAAACAGCACCGATCGGCCCCAGGAACAGCCGGTGGGTGCTATGCAGAAAGAAAGAAAAAGAAACCCAGATCATGCAGCGGGTCCCACAGCGTCTTCCTCCTTAAAATCTGGTTTTTAAAAGGGAGGAAAAAATTCCCTGGGTCGGAAGGTGAGTCACAGAAACCTCTCTTAAGGGAGCATTACCGGGTTTTTGCCCCGTGGCCATGAGGACGGCATTTTTGGGCACAATTTATTTAGTAATTAAAACTGTCTTTAAAGGGACATGTGACCGAGCCCTAACAGGGCTGTCCATGAGATTTTTAAGGAGTGGGTTCACATCTTCCACAGCACTTACATGAGTTTCCATCACCAATCAGGGACTCAAACCCAGGTCTTCTGGATTCTGGTCCATCACACTATCTACCACACTTCACAAGCCCTCCTCAATTGCTATAAAGCTGGGTAGACTAAACATACAAGAAAGGAAAATGCACTGTTTGCAATCTCTTCCACTGCTAGTTCTACCTCCTTCCCCACATGGAAGGCAGCATTCTGAGGAGCAGCATTTTCTCCATTTATGAAGGATCTTTATATGATGACTCAGCTTTTTTAAATTGTCAGTTCTCAGTTTGGGGCCTCTGGTGAAAAAAGGGTGTAAGCACCCCAAGTAGGTACAGAGTATATTTCTCTTGCAACAGAGTAATTATGAAGGGACCGCACACATGTTGGTGTTAGAAACACTTCCAGGTCAAAGGGCAGTATCTTCATGCTGAACAGAGCTTTGACATCTTGTTTTCTGAAAAACCCTAATATTTGCCAAAAACTATCTAAGCATTCTGTCACTTTGGTTTGCAGAATTTCCTCAAAGTACTACACAGATTGCCATTAATTAGGTAGGCATTAATCTCCATATCTGGGGTTGCAAGGGATCTCTCACGTCTATGCAATACAACCGAAGAGATTAATATGTGGGCAAAGGTTGCCTCTAATGACAAGGGGAAAAGAAAACATTATTCCAAAATTAATCTCTTGAGAAGGGAAGATTAACAGATGGCGAGAATTAAACAGTTTTCTAACACCACTTGTCTTTTAAATAGCAAATGCTCTTTCTATTTAACACCTTTGGAGATTACTTGCTAAACTAACTGCAATAAGAATAAAGCTGTGGCATTATTTTTAGAGAAGAGGTACTTTTCTTTAGAAAGAGCAGAGGAATTTGGAGGATGTTGCAAGAACAATCCATTAACTTCAGTAATTGGCTTTTAATTTAATCAGATGAATAACAGACTAGCTCGAGTGAAATGAAAAGAAGGAAAAGTGCCCACACCCTGCTAATTAGGGGTTCTAGATTTATCTCTGTTCTATGTGAGTACTACTGGGGAAATATAATATGTCTGTGGCATCCCAGGGAATTCCTCTAATACCATAGCCCCTACATTTGACTGATAATATAGGAAATGCAACAAATAGAAATGGTCTGATTTCCCTTTTTTCCATTCACTACATAATGTAAAATCCAATGCAAATTTGCCTTGGCTCCCACAATCCATAGTTTTTCCCCTCCCCTGCTGGGCCTTCTACATTCTTTGACAGTGGATCCATTTGCATTGCTTCAGGCATTGTGACCATTGATGTATAAATGTTTGTGCTTTGTTGCTTTAAGCAACTACCCCCCTTGCCTCTTGCCTCACTATGGAGTGCAAGCCATACATACACAGATGTGTGTAAATGCACATTTTTTCTCCCTTTATAGTCACATCCCAAGTGAACCTGGCCAGTGAGTTCACATATTGTCTGATGCACCCATACGGCACTTACTGTTGCAATGTAGGGATTTTCGGTGAGCAAAAAGGTCTTCCTTACGTACTCCTGTATCTGTAATTCAGAGCGAGCATGTAGCGTAAAATTGTTATTCATAGAATATGCCCAGCACATAGAATTTGACAACCTGGAACAGAGGTGATTAAATGCTTTAACATTATTTACTGATGGAACATAACAGCCAGAACAGGTTGCCATTTGATGAAAAATAAGATATAGCCATTCCCCCTGACATTAACTAGTCTAATTAACTTTCCTAACCAGCAGCCTATGCTTTCTCTCTCTGAACCCTTTCACAGTACAGTGGACCCTCGTATAACAAACAGTTTGTATAACATAAAATCTGTACAACAGAAAAAGATAGGGGAAATTTGCTTAACAGAATCACCTATGGGGCGAATCCGTACAACATAAAAATGGTCGCAATTAGTGATTATTCTGTTTTCAATGCATTCCTATGGGTAATTTGTATAAAGTAAAATTTGCTTAACAGAATTTCATTTGGAACAAATTAATTCCTTTATACAAGGTACCACTGTACTTGATTTCCACTTCTGACTACCTTGATTGTCTATTTATTCACGCTCCCTTTCTGTCATTCTTCTAGTGCTACTCTGCCCCCCCCCGACCGCACCCCCATTCTGTAACTATCTGATTCACTCATCTTCTCCTGGTTTAGGTTTAGTTTTCTCACAGTGTCAGAACTAAACTTCCCAACAGGACATAATCAGCTTTGGGATGAGGGAGCAGGGAGGAAGGTCTTCTATTGTGCCTTCGTTTAGGTGCACACCTTTTCATTAAACCATTTATTATCTGAGCCACTGGGAAAGATGGATAGGGGCAGAAGAGAACTGAAGTCCAGGGAATGATAAAAGAATAATAGATTTGGATGGTAGGTTGAGTTTGTGCCTTGGTTCAATTTCACAGGCAGCTCCATACCTTCACTTTTCTATTAACATGTGCTGCTGGAGGCCAGGAAACACCTCCCAGATTTTCCTGGGTTCTTTCAGTTCTCTGAAGACAGGTATTCTTCTTTTCAATGTTTGCCTTACTACACATTAAAGAAGAATCCATACATTGTCGACCTTGCAATGAATTTGGCAAAATGAAGAGAATGTGTTCGATGACATGTGCACATTTGAAAAATGTTTCAAGAACAGGGGATACATTTTTTAAAAATGTAAACACGCATGACTCAGTAGTGGCATGCTACCTCTCCAGCATCATTCCCCCCCCCCCCGGCAGTGAAACATTAAAGTAAAACAAGCACTTTTTTAAAAAAGAGGAAAAATCAGAATGAAAATTTCCCTCAGGAAGTGGGTAAACAAGGAAGTTGGCAGAAAGAGGCTTGAGCGATGTTTCCATTTGTGGAGGAGACGGTGAGTGTGTCTCCTCTGATGAAAAAGAAAAGCCCTTTTGCACTTGGAAACAAACAAGCTATTCTGGAGAACAATAGGCTAAATCCTTCTCTCTGAGATGCCAGTCTTCCATTTGCACAGGGGGAACAAACCCTGGCTGGGCAGGGAAAAGCTGCATCTGGTGGGAGCCTTGCCCGGCTCCGGCAAGGAAAGTTCTCCACTTGGGGAAAAAGTTTTGCCAGCGAAGAGGACGGGGGGAGAAGAGGCGCCAAACATCCAGATCAGGCCCTCATTTCTCGGCTGGTCCTCCGCCAGCACCTTCCCACTTCCTTAAGTGGGGGGCAAGTGGGGGTTTATGCAATGGCCAGCGGTCCGGGTCTGGCCTGCAGGCCATACTTTGAGGACCTCTGCTTTAAAGCATTCTCCTCCTAAGGCATCCTGAGAACACAAGCTACAGCCCTCTAACTATCATTACTGGATTAAGTTCTTCAAGTGTGACTCAAAATCAGCACAGGAAAAAAAAAGACCTAAATAATAGTTGCAGCCTATGGCACAAAGAAGCAAACAATATTTTGTTTCTTGATGAATCTGTGAAATGCCTACAAGAGATCTCAAACTGCGAAGCTATCTTTCAAGCGAACCCCTCTCTGCAGAGTCCAATCCTTGAGGCCTCATGTTTGTTTTGAGAGAAGAAACTGCATTTCTGTGTTACAAGAAAACTGGAAACTTTATGTTACTTCATCCTATGTCATAGTAGTTATAACTCCAGTGCAAACTTTCCAGTTAGGCCTGAGAAGTGGTGGCACTTGCATCTATTAAAATACTTGATACAGGGAACACCAGCGTTAATTGGTAAATATCCAGTTCAATTTCTCAAACAGGCATGCACTGGTGTTTAATGAACTTCATCAGTAACATCCACATATTTTGGGGGTCAAAATGAACAGCAGGGAGCCTTTTTTAGCTCGCGCAGATCCTCCCCTCATGATTTACAGACTGAATCCCCAGGGATCGCTTCTAGAGGGCCAGACTGCAGAATCTCACCCCTGCTTGGAGGTTTATGAAGAAATCTATAGGATCCTATGGAGGAGCCAGAGCCAAAGGCCTTACTGTGGGTGTCAACACAGAGTAGGAAATGTGTCTGGAGCCTCAATGCACTTCCATGCAGGAAGTTGCTTGACCTGGTGTAAGTTTGGATTTTTGAAGGCAGACTTGAAGTCCCAGGTCTGCCAGTAGGAATAGGGTGTAATGGGTGTCCATTTGTGCTTGGTGTCATGATGCCGCTACCAGAAGCCAGTCGTTGAGGTAAAGAAATATTGTGATTCCGCAGAGTGTGAGGAAGGCAATAATGGGAGCAACACATTTGGTGAACACCCAAGGACTGGTGGATAAACGGAAGGTAAAGGATTTGAACTGGTAGGCTGTATTGTCAAGGGTGAAATGGAGGAATATGCGATAAGAATGCCTGAAGGTAATATGAAAATAGGTGTCTTTTAGGTCTATCACCACGAACCAATCATTCTTTATGAGCAAGAGAATGATAGTGTTCAGAGATGTCATGTGGAAATATTTTGTGGAGATAAACTAATTGAGACATCTGAGATCCAAAATAGGGTAAAGACTTCTGTCTTTTTTTGAGGACTGTAAAATATTGTAAACAGAACCTGAAACACGTATCTGATGGTGGGACCATTTCTATGGCATCTTTTTGCAATACAGGTGCCCCCTCCCTTTCAAAAAACTGGGGCTTTTTGAACCTTGCCCCACTTCCCCAAGCCCTGGGCTCCAGCTGAGTGACGCTGGGGTGGGGAAACAAACGTTTTTTCTCCCCCAACCTAGCGCCAAACAGCTGCAGCCCGGGGCTTGCCTCCATGGTTCCATGGCAGAAAGTCCTTTTTAAAGATCCCGCTTGGCTCCATGGCTGAAAGCCTTTTAAAGATCACCTGCCACTTCCCCGGACCCCGGGGGTGTGGGGGAGTGGTGCACAATCTTTAAAAAAGACTTTCTTTCACGGAGCCAAGTGCTTGGCTCTCTGACTGAAAGCCTTTTAAAGATTGTGTGCTGCTTCCCAACACCCCGGGGGGTGCAGGGGAGCGGCACATGATGTTTAAAAGGCTTTCAGCCACGGAACCAAGTGCTTTGCTCAGTGGCTGAAAGTCCTTTTTAAAGATTGCACGCCACTCCCCCGCAGCCCCCGGGGAGCTGGGAAGTGGTGCACAATCTTTTTAAGCCCTTTTAAAATATATTGAGCTTTGGTTTGTTGCTGCCACTTCCTCCATGGCAATTCAGAAGTAACAGCATGGTGGAGCTCCTGGAAGTTTAACAGGGTGGTAATAGAGTCCTTCTCCCTACTAAAAGATATACCATACATATGACTACCCTGATTGAATTCTGCACAATCCCTAACCAAAAATCCTATTCAGATAGGGAGGGAATATTACGAGATGACATACCTCAAAATAACAAGGCAGTGCTCTGGAAAATATGGCTCTTCTGTTGTTTCTACGAGGCTGATCTTCTCACCAATTTGTTTTCTCATCTTTTGTTGAGAGGTTCTGATGCATTAGAGTCTGTCTTCAGCTTACTTCCAAGAAGGACAAGTTCTAGAGTTTGTCTTCCATCTCCCCTCACAACACCAGTTTTGAAACAATGTGTAGCACTATTCTACGGCAGGGTAGTAATAACTCATCCACTCTCGTCTTAACTCTAGAATCTAACTTTCAGCCATCAACATTGATCACAATTATATCCATACTAATTATATACTTAGAAAAGCTGGCATTGTGCCTTGCATTAATCACACCCACTCACCCAAATTCTGAAACGAGGTAGGGGTGGGAGTGGGATCAGATATCATCTACTAATAATGCCAAGGTAAAGGAAAATGGAGTGGCCTATATTTCAGATTGTTCTGTGAGAGGAAGCTCATTGCTTGGATGTGATCCAAAACATCATGACTGATGTGAGGAAGGACAGCAGCATACATCCTTCATTTCTTCCTGTCTAATAGCTCATCATGACACATATTACATCAAAGGCAAACACTATTGTCTCGAGAATTGTTTTTAATATTAATGAATAGGCTATTTTTATAAAAGTATTTTTATAAAGTATTTTTTTCTTTACAAATGCATGAAGGATGAAGACAAGTCATCTGTGTTTGGTAATATTTTAGCCCTCCAGCTTTGTGACTTACACAGCCCCCCTCCATACAATTCAGTGAAAAGGAGGATAGGGGAGCTTTCTATTGGAGAGCTTTGGTGTTTTCTGGACAAAATGGTTGCTTTTTCTTGCTGAAATTTTCCAAACTGGCATCTTCATCCTTATTTTTTAATCTTAGACATTTGTTAAGAACTGCCCACTTTAAAAGGAGCCTATGGATCAATAAGTTCAACCTTTGTCAAGGAAACACAGCACGGAATCAAACTCACTTCTAACTCTGCAGCGAAATGACTGAACCACTATCAACCAGTTTCAGTCTACATCTGCTCTTTCTTTCTTTCTTTCTTTCTTTCTTTCTTTCTTTCTTTCTTTCTTTCTTTCTTTCTTTCTTTCTTT
>JAHTLZ010000030.1:2750064-2768821 GCA_023846285.1 Phrynocephalus versicolor | reverse complement strand
TTTCTTTCTTTCTTTCTTTCTTTCTTTCTTTCTTTCTTTCTTTCTTTTCACCGCCCATCTGGCCAAAGGCTGCTCTTGGTGGTTTACAACAGATAAAGCCAGCATTACTAAGATAAAGTGAAGAGAAGAAAGAATAAAAATAATAAAATACAAATAATATACAGCCACAGCTAAAACACATTAACATTAAAGAAACATAACATTTAAATCATTTAAGGTAGCAACCTGCTAGTTGAACTCTAACATATTAAGGATGTTTCTGATTATTCTGAACATCACAGGAGGTGTCCTTTATCCCTAAACTAACTTCCTATATTTTGTTGTCCATGTCATGTTGTCTACATGATGCATGTGTTCTCCGTTCTACTCCCCATCGCTGTTTACAACAGCTTCTAGCTACAGAACACAGGTTATACCATGAAAAGTATACAAAACTAAGTATGCTAGGTATTTCTTTCACACAGGGAGGGATTATGATTTTATTTTTCTTTGTCACATGTACAATTCTGTCTTACGGTAAGTGACTGTTTCTTTAGTTTATTTTTTAGGTTTGTACCTCACTTATCTCCCTGCAGAACAGGATTCCAAGGTAGTAACAATGAATGAAACAAGTAATGGTAAAATTGTAATAGTTAGCAACTAGAGATAGGCACGAAACGCCAAAATGGTGGAGTTTTTTGTTTTTTTATTTTTAAAACAAATTCATATTGTAAATTGTTTCACTTTGGGTTTTTTTTGTTTGCTTTTTGGACTTCCCAGGGCCTCATGGGTGCTTTTCTTATATTTATTATTTTTAATTTTTATTACTGCAAGCACCCAACAGGGGGACTGCACTACAGCTGATTCTGGGCTTTTTTAAAAAAAGCCCCGACCAGCTCTAGCACGCCGTGCTCAGCGCTTTTTTAGAACTTAATTTTAATTTTAATTTTAATTTTTTCTGCAATCCCAGCAGGGGGCCTGCACTACAGCTGAGTGGGACTTTTTTTTTTAAAAAAAAGCCCCAACCAACTCTAGCACACCTGGTGCTCAGCACTTTTTTTAAAAAAATATTTTTCTTTTTTTTCCCCAATTGGAAAATATGTGAGCCACAAGGAGCTACTTTGTGTTAGATCTGAAGTCTTCTTCCAGATTTTTTATGTGGACCTTCTTCACTACATACTAAGGCCCTAAACCATGGCACACTGAAACAATGCATCTAGTTTTTTGGGTGACTGAAGTTGTATTTAGAGAACCATGTCAGACAGATCTTGTGCTGATGCAAGATGGGTTCTGACTGGCAGTTTAAATTCTGCCTCAGCACAATAGTAATTGAGAGAAAATGGACAATTTGTATCGATCGAGGACCCTGAGGACAGTCATATGGCCTTTAGTTGCCTCTGTAAGCAAAGTGTCTCAATGCTGTTGCCACTACTGGATTAATAATTTTCTTTAGCAGCGTCAACTTCTTCCTAGATTATTTGATTTATTATCCCAGCTTGTCCTTTGCTAATACACTGTTTTTTTATTGCAATGCTGAGCAGCCTAGGGGCATCCTTATGTAAATCAAAGTCTTTTGCTGATACTTCATGTCCATCTCATCGCTGTTCACGGTCCCGCTGAGGACCGGTACGAAGAAATCTAACCGCAGGTCCATTGCAGGATGAGGGGAGTTCATCCCGACCACATCCCCTGAACTGGCCTTGGGAATCTCCTCGTCTGGCTTCTCGTTCTGTTAAAAGTGCCTGTGAGGTAAGGCTCATCATGCAACATGCCATTCTCCATCTAGCAGCAGGAATGCGAAGTGCCATTCGCCAGTACATTCCCTATGGAGTCAGCAATGCAGTGCAGAGAGATTAAAAGACAAATGCCTCAAACTTAGCTCCGTAACACATTGAAGGCAAGGCTTCGGAGAATCGAAACATCGAAAAACGGAAGGTCGGGCCGAAAAAAATGGAGAACAAAGGCATGGAATTTCACATCTCATCACGGAACGAGGACATGTGGAAACAGTCATGCCAGTATCATCAATCATGCCCATGTGTACACAGGAACAGAGACAAAATCGCAAGAAGACCACGTGACAGCGACCAACATCAACACGCAATGAACTTCCTCCCAGGATGAGAGTGGATGTGAAGTAGCCATCTTTGTGGGGATATGAAACACCAGGTTGTTGTCTAGATTCCACAAAATTTAGAAAAATGTTATCTAAATCCCTCTAGGAAGTAAGGACATGCTTTATTTTATAAAACATCTACCTTGGGTTTTGTGCACTTCAGAGGTTTCCATATTAAACATACAAAACAACAACAAAGAGGGTGAAATTAAAAACATATACCAGGACAATGAGATGGGAGCAAAAAAGATGGTGATGGTGATATGTTTAATAACTAGGAATTAAGCCAGGGATGTATAAAGGACACATTTCCTGTGAATGTGGAGAAATTCAATAAATACAGCATTTATTGTGCATGCAGTTTATGCCCCATCATGTGAATTAAAAATATCTATTAAATGGATAAGGTAATGTTACTGAAGTAGCTCTCTCTGGCCAAAAATAATCAAATCATTTTAACACTTTAATTTGCTTTTAATTTAACCTATATTTCGTATACATCCATAATTTTAATTTGTGCAACACTTTGATACAAAAAGCCATGTTGTGAATGGTAAACCTCTTTTGAATCTGAGAAGAACCGGCCAGACTGCATAGTCTTCTGTGCTGTTCTCAGAGTGGCCAGCCACGTGCTGATGGGAAGCAGATAGCAGCAATTGAAATCCACACAGCTTTCTTTCCAGTGCATATGAATAGAGTTCTGTTGTGAATTAGTATTCTGGCAGATTGTTGCTGCACATTCATTTTAATTCTTTCAAACATTTAATTATAAATGCACAGTGATACCTTGAATTACAAATGTAGTGATCAATGAAAAATTACCTCCTTTTAAAAACGTTATGTGGTACTTTCTCCAGCGTGTGGCCAAAAAGCAGGCAGGCGATGGGGATCTGAAGACATGGACCGTCTGCCTCTTTTTTGGAGGTGTGCTGTTAGCCAGGTGATTTTGACAGCTCTGCAGCCTTCGCAAGCAGACTGCAAACAGTGGACAGTCAAAATCACCTGGCTGACAGCGTGGTGGGGGTCCATGCCTTCGGGCACGCTGAAGAAGGTACAGATCGCCATCAGTGATTACCTATCACCACAGGGGCACCCGTCCACCATCTGTAGGGTGCCCCTGTGGTGCTGGGAAGCCTGAAAGAGGGGGACTTCTATTGCAAGAAGGAACCCCCAGCAAACGAGCTAAAAGCCTTTTTGAGATTGAAGATCAGATCTAGGCTTCCCCGACCAAGGCGGTGTGAGCGGTGACCTCACCGCTCACCAGCTTGTCCCCTTCCTGCATTGGGGCAGCCAGGAGCCAGGAGCCCTGACCAGTAAGGTGATGATCAGTTGACTGGTGGAGTCACCCCTTGCCCATTCACACACACACACACACACACACACACACACACACACCCCGGAGTTGGGGAAGCCATAAGAACATAAGAAGAGTCATGCTGGATCAGGCCAAAGGCCCATCTAATCCAGCTTCCTGTATCTCACAGTGACACCACCAGATGCATTTGGGAGTGCATGAGACTAGATATCTGTCTCCTGATACCACTCTCCTGCATCTGGTCCTTGAAGTACCCCGGTTTCAAGCCTGGAGATTACACATCTCCCTCATGGTTTTTTTTAAATTAATTTTTTTATTTAAAATTTAAATATTTTAAACATAAAGAAAACACACAAATAACAATACACAATTATATATATATATAAAAATAGACAATCATAAACAGTACAAAGTGCCCCCCACCCCCAAGAAACCGTCCAGTATTCTTGCATCTTCTCTTTCTTCTTCATCTTCTTTTTTTAGTAGGCTTCTTAAGGTCCTTTACACCAGAACTGTGTTGGATTATAAGTTGGTTGTATCCCTTTCCCTTTTAATAACACATGATCTATAAATTTCCCCCAAACGTCATAGAAAATATCTTTTTTCATTTCTCCTCGCAAAACTTTTATATTGCAAGACAATTTATCATTTAGTGCTATATTCCACACTTCCTTATACCATTCAGTAATTTTGAGGTCTGATTTAAGTTTCCAGTTTCTGGCAATGATCAGTCTTGCAGCTGTCATAAGGTTAGCTATTAATTCTCTAGTTTTCACATCATATTCATTGATGGATGGTAATGATAACAATGCAATTTCAGGTACACATTTAATATCATTTTGGAGTATCTCTCTTATCACCTCAAAGATCTCTTGCCAAAACTTTTGAACAATTTCACATTCCCACCATAAATGAAAATAAGTACCTATCTTTTTTTCACATTTCCAGCAAAGCTTGGAATATTTTGGATTCATTCTATTTACTCTAACTGGAGTCATGTACCATCTTAAAACTAATTTGAAATAGTTTTCTTTTATTCTAACTGATAATGACCGTAAAATCCTCTGATTCCAAATTCTTTTCCATTCCTCATTGTTTATTTCTTTCTCTATGTCTTGTTTCCATAGCTCTCTTATTGTGTCGTGTTCCCTGTTCTTGAGTGTATCTTGAATTATTTTATATATTTTAGCAACTGCGCCTTTACCTGTATTTCCTTTCTCTGATTCATATGATGTCAAAAATTGTTCAAATTTTGTATATCCTCTGAGTTGAATATTTCTCCTAATCCAATCTTTCGTCCAGCTTTCTAACTGGGCGTAGTTCAACCAGGACAATTCCTGAGTTTGCAAAACGCGTTTAATTTCTTGTTTTGTTGTCATTTTTTTAATCCAGTCTTTTAACCTTGCCACTTTCCTTAATTTGAATAGATCTCCCAGTTTCTTCATGTTCGTGGGGAAATTTATCTGATCGATCACCACTCCAAGCGGGGAACCTTCCTGTATCAATTTCTTTCCATACTTTTTCCAAGTGAATAATAGGGAACTCAGAAGCGGGTTTTTAATTGGGTGACTTTTCCTTATTAGGGGGAGGGTAAATACATATTTATTTATGTCTTCGCTTAGCTCTTCTGATTCAAGTTCCCACCATATTAATTTTTGAGGTTTAAATAGTATTTCCCCCAGAGAACTGAGCTGATTAGCTGTATAATAGATTCTAAGATTAGGTATGCCTATACCTCCCTCTTTTTGAGATCTGTACCATAAGCTTTTATTTATTCTTGCTTTTTTTCCACCATTGCAGAATCTATTTATAAGATCTTGATAGGCTTTGATTTCAACTTCTGTGTATTGAATGGGTAACATTCTAAAGAGAAAATTGATTTTAGGAAGTATTTTCATTTTTACCATTGCTATTCTGCCAAACCATGATAAGTTTAATTTGGAATAATTTTGTAGTTTATTTTTAATCTCTTCCTTTATTTTTATATAATTTCGTTCTTTCGTTTTGTTGATATCTTTATCTAACAATATCCCTAAGTATTTTATGCATTTACAAACTTTCAATCCGTAATTAGAAATCACCTCCATGTCTCAGTTATTCTGATTGAAAATCATAATTTCTGATTTCTGCCAGTTGACACATAGTCCGGTTGTTTCACCGAATTCCTTCAAATGTGCTTTTATCCTTAATATGCTTTCTGCTGGATTTTTTATTGTTAACAAAGCATCATCTGCAAATAAACTGATTTTTATCTTACCTTCCTTACCCATACCTTTAATTAATTGATCCTCCCTAATTGCATTGGCTAGTAACTCTATCACTATGCAAAACAGAACTGGCGATAAAGGACAACCCTGTCTTGTTCCTCCGGCTAGGCTAATTTTTTCTGTCATCCCATCGTTGACAATGATTGACGAGGTACTATGAGAATATAGTTGGTTTATTACGCTTAAAAATTTTTCTCCGAACCCCCATTTCTCTAATAAAAGTTTTAACGCAGGCCATTGAACACAATCGAAGGCTTTAAATAGGTCTAAAGACAAAATGCATGCTCTATCCTGTGATCTTCCCATCTCATAAAGAACATTGAGAACTCTTCTTACAGTGTTTGACATTTGTCTGCCTTTAATAAAGCCGGTTTGGTCCTCTTTGATATACTTATCTATAAATGTGTACATTCTTTTCGCTAAAATTGCTGTGAAGATCTTAGCGTCTTGATTTATCAGTGATATTGGTCTGTAAGATCCCACATCCATTGGGTCTTTATTAGGCTTAAGAATTAAGATAGTTAAGGTATGTTTCCAGGAGGAAGGTACTTGTTCTCCCTGCAATATCTGATTAAAAAGCTTCTTTAATTTAGGGATTAACATTGATTTAAATGTCTTGTAAAATTCTGGTCCCAATCCGTCATCTCCTGGAGTTTTCACATTCTTTAGCTTATTTATGGCATCCTCTATCTCCTCCTCTTTAATAGTTTTTTCCATTTCAAGCCTATCTTCCTCCACTAGTCTTGTTTTTAGATTTTTGTCAATATATTGTTCCATAATTTCCTTGCTGGTTCTATTGGCTGTATATAACTTTTGATAGAATTCTTGGATGGCTTTTAATTTTTCTTTCATTTGAGTGCAGATATTGCCGCTTAAATCCTTTATCCTTCCTATCATGCTTTTTTCTTTCCTTTTCTGTGCTAGTTTTGCTAGCATCTTTGAATTTTTATTACTGTATTCAAAAAAGTTTCTTTTCAGGTATAGTAGATTTCTTTGGGTTTGTTGTAGATCTATTTCTTCTAATTCCCTTTTCCTGGCCTCAATCTGAATTAAGATTTTTTTGTCTTTAGTTACAAAAACTTGAGATTCAAGGTCTGCTATAATAGCCTCTAATTTTTTTTTATTTTGCTGATCTCGAGTTTTGATTATAGTGTTTTCTTTTATTATGTAACCTCTAGCCGCCGCCTTCAGAGTGTCCCAGATAACTCCTATTTGACCACCACCTTCTTCATTAATATTCCAGGTTTCTAACCATTCCCTTTGTATTTTTTGTACTGTATCTGGAAATTGAAAAATTCTAGAGTTTATTCTCCACCTTTTCGCTTCCTTATAGTTCTTCTTATTTTCTATTTCAACAGACATTAGAGCATGATCTGAATTTTTTATCAATTCTATATTAGTGTTTACGACTTTAGATAGCAAGCTTTGTGAAACAAATATATAATCTATTCTCGAATAAGCTTTATGGGCTGATGAGTAGAAAGTAAATTTTCTTTCATCGCCCTTCATTTCTCTCCATACATCCCTTAATCCTGTATTTGCGATGAATTTTGTTAAGATTGTATGCCTAGTCCTCCAGTCTACCTTGCTAGTCGTTGTTTTGTCTTTTATTTTGTCCATAACCATATTAAAATCTCCCGCCAAAATCACATGTCCTTTCTGTATCTTCTCTATCTGCTCCCATACCTCTTTATAAAACAGGTTATGATTAGTATTCGGTGCGTAAACATTTATCAGTGTATAATGTTCTAAACCAATTGTGGCCTGAAGAATAATATATCTACCTTCCAGATCTTTCACAGTTTTTTCAACAGTACAATCACAGTGCTTTGAAATTAAAATTGCTACCCCCTTGCTTTAGAAGAGCCAAAACTTTTCTCATAAATGTTCATATTGGGTAATTTCAGTTTGTTTTGACCATCTTTCGTTTGGTGTGTTTCTTGAAGAAAGATGATGTCCGGTTTGTTCTTCTTGATTAATGACTCTAGTCTCTTTCTCTTCATGACAGAGCCTAGGCCCTTAGCATTCAATGTGGCTAATTTCAACAGTCTACCCATATTTTCTTTCTAGTATCAATCTGGAACGGTCTCATTGTGAATATATACAAACAAACACTACATATAATAAAAAAACAGACAATAATTTCCCAAACCCTACCACCTACATTTATTTTCTGTACTCCCATCCTCATAGCCCTCATACACATTCTGTATGCGCCCTTATAGGAGGGAGGGGGAAGGCACCCGTACACTTCCCGGTGGCTGATAAAGACTCAAAAGCTCGGAATTAGCGTTAGCACTGTCTAGTCTTGCTTACAATTATATACGTGAGAAATTGGAAAGAAAGAATGCAAAAAAAGCATAATAATGTGAATCTTAACTTCCTTCTATTCACCTCCCTTCCTCACTCAGTCCCCCCTCCCCGAAGGAAAAAAAAAGGAAAAAAAACATAGAGGAAAAAAGGAGGTATAAGGAAGGAAGGGAAAAGGAGTAAGGAACGGGGAAGGGAGTGGAGAAATGTAGGACAAACAAATGAAAACAGAGACGAATTGAGACAAACTAGACTGGGAAAAAAAGGGGGAATGGGAGGGGAGAGAGAGACAGGAAGAGAGAGATAGGATGCGCTGTCTTCTGTGATGCAGAGTTCTTCAGATTAGTCTCCGATTTGCTGCCCCTTAAAACATCTAAGGAGTTAAAAGCTGGCACTGTCGTCACTGCAGAGGCTGAGTTTGGAGTGATCTATTCTTCTTTTTCAATTTGAATATTCCATGCCTTAAGAAGTTGTTCACCTTCTTCCAGGGAATAGATTTTATGAAGAGTTGGACCCTTCCACACTTTAAGAAAAATCGGGAAGCCCCAGTTATATCTGTAGTTGTTGTTTCTCAAAGCAGTTGTCACGGGTCTCATGGTTTTTCTCCATTCGAAAGTCTCCCTGGAGATATCCTGGTAAACTTGTAGGACTCTTCCATCACGTTTCAGGAGATCAGGTTTTGCTCTGAGAGTAGACATCAGTTGTTCTTTCATAGCATAGGAAGTAAATCTGATCAGAATAGGTCTTGAAACACCTGCTGTTGCACTGCCTATATAGTGCACTCTTTCGATATCGGTCTCGACAAGATGTTGGGAGAGGATAGAGTTAAGCCAAGCAAGGATTTCTTTCTTGATTTCTTTTTTATCCTGAAGTTCAAAATTAATTAGTTTCAGATTAGACCTTCGAGAATAATCTTCCATATAAATCAGCTTTCTCTGTAAGGCGTCGATCCCTTCTTCATGGGCAGAAAGAGCGCTTTCATGCTTAGAGGCTAGCATTTGAACTTGATTGATTTCTCCTGCGAGTTTTTTCAACTCAACGTCATTATTAGAGACCTGTGTCTGAAGAGACTGTATTTCTTGCAACAGGTCCTTCCTTAAATCATTATTCTGTGAAGATAAGGACTGGAAACGATCTTCAATAGTGGAAGTTATATCTTTTAGAGCTGATTTAATAAGGGAGCTAACTTCTGCTTTCAAGTTTTTAAACTCCTTTGAAAGGTCCGGCTGTTGTGCTGGCAGCTTTCCAGATTCAGACGCCATTATTTCGGCTTCAGGAATAGCTTCAGCTCTTTCAAGACAAGCATGTTCAAACGTGGCGTCTGAGGGACTTCTTATCCACTTTTTCACAGCTGGCCCCCTTTTCTGGCATACAGAAAAGCCAGGTATGAAACTTTATTTTCCCTTTTTTTCTCAAAGCAAGAAAGACAGCCTTTCTCACAGTCTCTCACAGTCCGCCTAACAGGGACGTGACTTCGGCAAAAATCGAAAGTAAATCACTGCTTCATTAATTCATTGTTATCTCTCCCCTTCAAAAACACACAGTTTTCAACTATCCTCCCCAGTGAATTATAGTCGTTTACTCACGATTTTGATATCATTTAGAGACAGTATTTCAAGTTTGTTTTTCTTCGTGAGCGGAGCTACTGAATCAAGCAGCCATCTCGCCGTGGGCGTAAGTGCCCCCCCTCCCTCATGGTTTGTAACCTGTGATGGACTTTTCCTCCAGGAATCTGTCCAATCCCCTTTTGAAGGCATCCAGGCTAGATGCCATCACCACATCTTGTGGCAGGGAGTTCCACAGACTAACAACACTCTGGGCAAAAAAAAAATTCTTTTGTCTGTTCTCACTGTCCCAAGCCCTGGTATTTCGTGAGAGGGAGAAGAGTGTCCACCACCACTGTTCTAGCCTCTTCACCCAAGCAATCTATTTCCCCTCTAATATCTAAAATTAAGTACCATTAACTGGGCAGACAGCAGGGACAACATCAGCATTCCACTGCTGAGAATGGGGGTTCCCATGTGGAATAAAGGTGGCACCAGAAGACACACAAGAAGGGAAGCATATCTCTAGGTGACTGAACTCTTTTACAGAAGTACCTGTCCTCTTTTTAGTATATTTGCAAATATGTTAATACAAAATGCCTATTACTATCTTATCGGGACTGGCGTCGGAACTTTATGATTATGGTCAGGAACTGAAAAAAGAGAGTTAAGAAACAAGTTAGCCAACTGCGGGCATCATGAAGGTTGCGTACAACTGTGCTATGTGGGCAGTTATGCAATGACCTTTCTTAGAACATCCAGGCAACCTGCATCAAAGCCTTAAATGTTTAAAGCAAGTTGTGATTCTGGCCTTAATTATTCATTAATGATTGCACTGTGATTTTGCCCTTTGAAATTAATTCAATAATTACTTTGTGTACAATCCTACTAAGATGTAATAAAATGCATTACTTTAGTTGAAACAACACCTACTATACTTCCAAAATTGATTGGATGTACGTTGTTTGTTTGCACAGATTATTTGCATGAAATGACACATTTTTTCATCAGAGTTGTTATCATTCATATGGCACTTTAGCTTCAGGGTACAGTGGTACCTCTTAAGACAATTGCCTCGTAAGACAAAAATTTGTAGGAAGGAAAACATTCCAGGAATAGGTACACTTCACACAACAGAAAATTCTGTATGGGATGCTTTGCAAGATGAAAAGCTGTTCTGCATGTGCACAGGAAAAAAACACAGGTTATTTTTGTCTTTATTCTCGCCTCTAGAATGGATTAATCTGTTCCCAATGCATTCCTACAGGAAACCGCATTTTGTAAGACAATTTTTTTGTATAATGAAGCAACCCATAGGCTCTGGATCATATTAATCCATTTTTCAATGCATTTCTATGGACAACTACATTTCGTAAGACAAAATGTTGGATCCATAGAACAAGTTAGATTCATTTTGAGAGGTACTACTGTATTTTTTTTGGGGGGGGGGCATCAACCAACATCTTCTGCTGGGTCCCAATCTATTCAGTCTGTAGCTACAGAGCCAGAGGTTGGAAGTTCAGTTCCCTCCTGTGCTTCCTTGAGAGGGGTCAGACTCAATGATCCATAGAGTTCCTTCCAGCTCAACAGTTCAAAAGTGACTTACATCTCCTTTTCCATGACATCGTCATTAAACTATTTCCCACTTTTTGTATAGGTTTCTCTCTTCGTTTCTAGAAGCGTGAAATGCTTTTTCTAAAGTTACTGCTAGTAACCGTTTTAAGATAAAAGTATCTTTGATCCCACGGCTTAGCCCATTGATTGCCACCTATCATGGCAACGCCGTCCCCCAGAAACATCTTTAAGAATGAAATTTGCCCTTAGACTGAGAGGGATTCCACCAGCCCTGCACTGGTTGCTGGTACGCTACTGCATTGACTTCAAGATTTTGATGTTAACATAGAAAGCCCTAAATGGTTGGGGACCTCAGTATCTGACAGAGTGGCTCCTCCCAAGAAGAACTGCCAGGATCACCCGTGCCAGCCAGGCAGGACACCTAGGAGTCCCAATCCCAAGGGAGACCTGGAAAGTTGTAACAAAGAGTAGGGCCTTCTCGGTGGTTACTCCCCAGTTATGGAACTGCCTACCCCCTGAAATTCAGCTGGCACCCTCCCTTCAAACTTTTAAAAAGCTATTGAAGACCTGGTTGTACAGAATGGCCTTCCCAGATTCTTCAAACATTTAATAAGGCACTAATTTTTTACCACTTTCTCCCCCCCCCCAATTTTATTAATCTCTTGCTAATTTTATCTTCATTTTATCTTCATTTTAGCTTTTGTTGTTGATTTATGTATACTTTATTTTATTATGTACCTTGTACTTTATTTTATTATGTGCCTTGTAAAAATTTTGTTTTTTAAAATATATTCCTTTGTTTAATTGTTATGTCATCATATGTTGTAAACCGCCCAGAGTAGCTCTAGGTCTAGATGGGTGGTATAAAAGTCAAATAAATAAATAAATAAATAAAGCACAGGTTCTCAAGCGTTGGGCCCTAGATGTTCTTGGAGCATAACTCTCAGAGGACCTCACTGACCCGCTGTTGTACACTATCACGGACTGTATGTATGGCCAGCATTACTGGGCACTGCAGGACAGGGCAAATGAATGGGAAGTGGCCAATAACTAGATGTGGAGCCCACTCAGGAAGAAGAGACACCAAATGCTCTTCTCCAAGTCTGGAGATGGCATTGAAAAGAATATTTAAATACCATCTCCATCACCACTATAGAGGACATAGGAGACGCCTGTTCAAAGAACAGGACAACCGGGAAGACAATGGGGCATCTTTGGGGCAATGTCAGCAGCACCTTTTTAGTTGATCACTGCACTCCAGAAGCACCACTGGATTTATTCTGATATGAATGAAGTTCACGACCCCCATGCATCAAGAGCACCAAGATCCATGCATTTCTGGAATCCCTGGAGTGCCCCCATGTTTTCCAAATTAATTCTATGCAATAAGTACTTCAGACTAATTCAGCTAAGTACAGGGTGTCTAGACAGTCCCTTTTCAATGCCAAACTGAAAAAAAAAACCTATCACTAATAGAGATGGGCACAACTTAGCGGTATTTCCGTTTCCGTTTCCGTTACTCGGTTCCGTTACTCTACGGAAACGGTAACGGGAATTACTCCGCCAGACTTCGAGCTCGAACCGACGAACGAACAATTTGGTCTGATTTGTCGTGCTCGTTACTTCCATCGCGCGATCGCGCGTGATGCCAAGCGGCACAGAAAAAAGTTTTTAAAAGTTAAAAAACCCGGTTCCCGGCCAAAAAGCAGGCGGAAATATGTCTGCCGTGCCTCAGGGCACCTACCAGAGGTTTGGTTTCTGGAGGTCCCCGGCCTCCCCCCTCCCTCCTGGGCTGCTCTGGGGTGGGACTCGCCGCAGGCTCGCAGCAGCAACGGCACGAGTCTCGCCGCCGGCTCAAGCGGCACGGACGGCACAGGAAAAAACTTTTAAACTCTCCCCCCACCCATTCCCGCACGGCACGAGTCTCGCCGCCGGCTCAAGCAGCACGGATGGCACAGGAAAAAACTTTTAAACTCTCCCCCCACCCATTCCCGCACGGCACGAGTCTCGCCGCCGGCTCAAGCAGCACGGATGGCACTGGAAAAAACTTTTAAACTCTCCCCCCACCCATTCCCGGGCCAAAAAGCAGGCGGAAAATGCCTGCCGTGCCGCAGGGCACCTACCGGAGGGGGGTTTCTGGTCTGGAGGGGGGGTCCCGGCCTCCCCCCTCCATCCTGGGATGCTCTGGTCTGGTGGGACTCGCCGCAGGCTCGCCCGCCGCAAAAAGCCCAGTCTCGCCGCCGTCCGCCAAAGCGCAAGCAAGCGGCACGGGCGGCACAGGAAAAAACTTTTTTAAACTCTCCTGGGTCTCCCCCCCCACCCATTCCTGGGCCAAAAAGCAGGCAGAAAAATGCCTGCTTGACTAAGGGCGCAGGCCACCTACCGGAGGGATTGTTTCTGGAGGGGTGGTCCCGCCTCCCCCCCCATCCTGGGCAGCCGGACTCGAGTTGCCATGCCATGCGGTGCGGGCGGGGGATCCAAAATGGGGCGGCGAATGCAATATTGTTTTTGAAATCGTTGTCCAAAAACACACAAGCACAACAGAAACACACGGAAATTTATAAACTGCCAGATTTTTCACAGTAGCAGTGGGTTTTTTCTTGCAACAAAATGTCTCTCCTCTCCTCCTCTGTCCTCCATTGATTTTATTTTATTTATTTATTTTTTACACCTGCGCAGTGCGCAATGATGGGCTGGCCCAGTGGCCTGGCCAGCCATGTGGGAGGGGACGACCATGCAAATTTTTGGAGCCATCCCACCAATCGCATGGCCACTTGGCCATGGAGACTTCTGGGATGTGCAAAAAAGCCCCCTAAAACCTGCCCTAGCCCCTTAACCCCCTAACCCTAATCCTTGACTCCTTACCCATACATCACAGACTGTCTTCTTAGTGGGTCAGAGAGGCACCCAGAGGTGCAACCCAATAGCCCACCGTAACCTTACCTGTCATTAGCCTAACCCTAGACCTTGCACTAACCCACCTTAGCCCATAGCCAGATCTACTTGCATTGCACTACACATGCAAGTACGTTCCCTTCTTTGTGGGACATGGCAGGTGCGACACGCTCGTACCAGGGGATCAGGTACTTGAGCGGGTCTCTGCCTGCAAATGGTATGCATATCCATATGGTTATGCATGCCATTTTGCAGCAGCAGCAGGTGAGGAGGGGAGACCCCCATGTTGAGGGGTCTCTTGGAGCCTGCTGCTGCTGTCCCTTCCTAGTGGGTGAGGATAGGAGGCACCCACGGGTGCCTCCAGGAGCCCACTTTCCCTTTATAGCGGGCCGGCGGAGGCACCCACCCCACAGAGGTGCCTCCAGGAGCCTGCTACCCCCCCAAAAAACCAGTATAATGATAATGAAAAAACGAAAAAACGAACCGACTAATTTTTGCGAATTTTCACGAAAAACGGAAACGAGCCGACACAGGCTGCCTCCGACACACGACAACTCGAAAACGTCATTTTCCCGAGTCGTGCCCATCTCTAATCACTAATAAATATCTTTATTACTGCTTCAGCTTTGATTTCTATTTGGTCTTTTGTAACACTGTGTCTTATAGAGTGATGAAAATAAATCTAGTGGCTGTCAGAGCTCTCTTCATCTTTAAGTTAATGCCAGTGTTATCAATCATCCTCTCACAACAAGGGGTATTAGACAAAGAGAGGAATCAGTAAAACCAAGTCTGTTTAAATAAGATGGGAATGCTTCTCTGTCTTCTTTCTTAAAACGTTATTGGGGGGAAAGTTCTGAGAACTCACTAAGTTCTAAATACATTCTTGGTTGGGGGAATAATGATAGGGATTAATATTTCAGCTCCATGGAAAAAATGCTCTTGAAAAAAATGTATGTTCAGTTTGTACTTAGCTCTAATAAGTCATTACAAAGATGGGGGAAATTTACATTACAAAGCCTTTTTAAAATATAAAGCCCTCTTCCTACTGGATTTTTCTAGTGCTGCTCATTTTAGGCAAAATACTTTGTGGAGCACAGAAGTTTGTTTTAGGGTTTGTTCTGTTAGTGTGTATCTCTGTGACACATGGCTGGTGTTTTGGTGTTCGTTCAAGACTTGTGCGAGAAATGTGCAGGAGAACTCTGGAAATTCTCTTACTCTTGCTGAACCTTTCCTTCTTTCTTTGGGCATGACGACAATGTGGAAGTAAATTGGGAGTCAGTTTGGGTTTTCAATAAATTGATATAATGTCAGGCGGTTTTGTGTCTCTGTGAACATCCTTATGGAAGATTGCTTTCTCCAACCAATATGAACTCTATGGAGCCAAGAAGGGCAGGTACAGCCTTTTTTTTTTTAGCTTACCTGATGGTGCTGATGTGTAAGTGTCGTTGACTTTTCTTTTTGTTGCTAGTTGCACTGAACGCCTCCACCCGTGATCAGATGGGGGAAATAGCTCACAAAGAGCATACACACAAGGATCCCACTGACTGAATCCATGAGAGTTAAAGCAATATTCAGCTATTATGAGCAGGTACCCTGTTTCCCCGAAAATAAGACATCTCCTGAAAATAAGACCTACTTACAGTTTTGCCCCACACTGAAATATAAGGCATCCCCTGAAAATAAGGCCTCCGCATAATAAGATAACAATAAATGTGTACCGTATTTTTCTTCATGGAAAAATAAGACATCCCCTGAAAATAAGACCTAGCACATCTTTGGGAGCAAAAATTAATACAGTATAAGACACTGCCTTATTTTCGGGGAAACACAGTAGTATAGTCCCTGTCTTAAAATAGGTTAGTTTGCAACAAGCGCAGCTCGTGGTTTGCTGCCTGCTACAAGCAGCCTATGGTTTGCAACCACCCTATTCTGCAACCCCGGTTGAGTTCAAGAAAATTGTAACATGGCATGTTTGCAAGACTCATGAAAATGAACTTGAAAAAAGTAAAGAATTTTGGCTCAGCCTTCTCACCATCCCTAACCCTGCTTGGTGAGGACATGAGACAGGGCCTTCTTAGTGGCTGCTCCCTGGCTTGGGAATGCGCTGCCTCGAGATGCCAGTTGGCCCCTTCCCTCTTGTCCTTCAGGCAAAGCTTTGTCTCTTCAGGGAGGCATTTAAGCAGCAAGTTATCTCAGGAATGCTTTTTTTTTTTAAAGTTACATGATTTTAAATTGTTTTCATATGTGAATTTTTTGAAAGTCTTATTGTATATTTAATTGTTTTTTTAATGTGAGATTTATATAGTATTTTAAAATGTGTTGTTTTTGTTTCATCTCTTGCTAGCACCTTTGGGATTATTGCCACCTTTCTTTCTTTTTTTTAAATCTCCTCCCTTTCTCCATAACTTGACGGCTTGAGTGCAAAAGCAAAGCAAAGTGTTTTGCTTATATACTGCCCCATACCACTTCAAGTAGTCTCTGGGCGGTTTACAATCTTAATTACAGTGTGAAGGCTACACATTGCTCTCCCCATCCCCAGCAAGCTGGGTACTCCTTTTACCGACCTCGGAAGGATGGAAGGCTGAGTCAACCATGAGCCTGCGACCTGGGATTGAACCCCAGGTCATGAGCACAGTTTTCCCTGCACTACAGGCATTTAACCATGTCGCCATGAGGCTCCTGCAAGCTTCTCCTTGCTACTATATGGCACTCTAAGCATAGTTTTAGGTTCTCTCCCTCAAAATTTGACAAGCCAGGAGCTTGGAGTACAGCCAGAACAAACAGGCCCTGGTGATGAACCCAAAGTTGTCCTGGACCTTTTCTAGAGCAAAACGTCAACAATTCAGTTATTGTTTCTCTTAGTAATCTGCAGTATTCTTCTGCCAGCTTTTCCTTATCTCCATCTGCTCCAAGTTCCAACTTTATTGTACCATTGTAGGTACTTCCCTCCCAATCCTTTTTTGTTTGTCACGCGGACTCCCACTGGAAAATTTCCCAAAAGGGGCATCCAATGCAATCCTGTATGTGTTTACTCAGAAGGAAGTCCCACAGTATTCAATGGGACTTACTCTGAAGTGTGCATAGAGTTTCTGACCCTATCCTCTCTCACTCCACTGAGATCCATTTGGATGATCACTAGTTCTGTTCTGCATAGCATGAAAAGTTCCTCACCAAAAAATCCTCTGGAAGGTAGAATTTTCCTCTGTTCAAAGTACACCAGTTCTCTTCCTTTTGGTGTTATAAATAAACAAGTTTCTGAATATTACAAGTGGGTGTTTGGACAGCTTGTCTTTCAATCTTTCCCTTGTCCTTTTAGAATCCTACAATTTTCTTGTCTACTTTGATTTTAATATTCTGTTTTCCCTCCTTTCCCTCCACTTTTCTTCCCATCTTTCCCTTTTATTTTAGCTTTCAAGGCTTAATCTCCTCCCACATGACAACAGATAGGAGAAGTTTTCTGTCTTTTCAGCAGCCTCCCACTTTTTTTTACATTCTATCACATTTTTTGCCTGCCAGATGTTTTTTCCACCAAACATTTTAGACTAGCATGCCTACTACCATCTCCAAACGGTATGCCAAATGGCCTGCTGCCTAGGGATGACAGGACTTGTAGTGATCTGAGGACTATTTTATCATGTCATAGGGACAAGCTCCACACTGCAATGTTCTTTGGCACCCCCACTGCTTGTGGCCTAATCAGTCTGGAATTTTCCCTTCCAGTTGGTCCCCTTCTTCTGGACCTCTCAGTGGCTTTCAATAACATTTACCATAAGATTCTTCTGGCCTGTCTTTCTAGGATGGGAGTTGGAGGCCCTGTTTTATGGTGACACTAGTCCTTCCTGGAGGAGAGAACAAAGAAGGTGGTACTGGAGGATTCCTGTTTGACACCCTGACTGGTGGCCTTTAAGGTCTCTCAGCATGCTGAGAGAGCCTGCCTGGGTTATGGGGTTCAGTATCACCGGTATAATCTCTCCTTGCTATTTAGATTTGAGGATTTGGTGGCTGAGAATGTGTCAGGGGCTGGTTGCTCCCCGACCCTGCCACCCCACTGCAAGCCCCACCCACTGACCCCTTGCAACCCCACCCGCAGGAGGGAAGGCGGGGACCAAAGGAGGGAGGGAGGGAGGTAGAAACCAAGAGAGGAAGGAAGGAAGGTGGGGAACAAGGGAGGAAGGAAGGTGGGGACCAAAGGAAGCACAGGGAGCCTGTTTAAAAAACATGGGGCGAAGGAGGGGGAGGGAGGGGCAGGCCAGCCAGCTGCGGGCCAGTCAGAATGGCCTGATGGGCCAGATTTGGCCCCCCGGGCTGGACTTTGGGCAGGCCTGTTCTAATAGGAACCCCATTCCAGCCATGTTTTTCCCATTTCAAAATCCTATTTCGTATCAAATTACAGGGCGGGTGGTAATTCATTAATTGTTACAAACTGTAAAGTTTTTGATGTAAATGTCCCAGCATCTTGGTTTCCCTGTTTCTGTGGCCACCACATACCTTGACAGGGTTCACAGAATAGATCACAACTGAGCTTTCATGCTAGATCTATGAGCTGAGCTCAGAAGAGAACTAACCAAGCAAAGAAGATTGCTTTGACCTTGGACTGAAAAGTTTCACCATGCTGCCCCAGTGACAAAGACAATCATTTTAAAACTACTCCCAACTTGATGAAGAAGGCAAAGCGTATCCATTGAAGCATTTCCCTTTACTGTTATAACTCTATCTATCTATCTATCTATCTATCTATCTATCTATCTATCTATCT
>JAHTLZ010000030.1:2710090-2736731 GCA_023846285.1 Phrynocephalus versicolor | reverse complement strand
ATACTTTAGGGTAAGGCCACTAGTCTTTGTGGCCACCCACCCACCCAAATAAATGAAGTGTTGTTTCCTTTCAATGTCCTGCAACCCACTGTGGTTCACAGAAGGGCATTTTCCTGGCGTCCTCCTCAGGCCATTCAGCCACGCTAGGCAGCTGGAGCTTCCTGGCAATAATCCTCCCCTACGGTCCGGCCCTGTGGCCTCAGACTCAGGCTATGTGGCCTCCGCCACTCTTTCCTCTGGGCTAAAAGACGCTGTGTCTCACACTGAAGGGGGTTCCTGAATTTGAACAGCGTTCGAGTACGTACAGCAGTGCACCACCAAGACTTAGTCCAAAAGTGACATGTGGTGGTGCATCGCAGGCAGTGTGGTGCCAGGCCAAACCCAAGGTGATTGGCCTCCTCCTCCTCCAGTCTTTCCTCTGGGCTGCGAGATGCCGTGTTTCACACAGAAGGGGGGTAATGATTTGAACAGTGTTTGCATCGCAGGCAGTGTGGTGCCAGACCAGACTCAAGGTGATTGGCCTCCTCCGCAACTCTTTCCTCTGGGCTGCAAGACACTGTGACCCAAGGACAATGGCATTTTACTTCCAGTCAGGCAATTCAGCTCCTTTTTATACTGGAGCTGGCAGTGAGCCTCCCGTACTCAGGCTCTGTGCTGTGGTCTCCTACTCTGCCTTGTGGCCTGGCAGGAGTGGCCGCCCTTACTCTGGCCTTGTGGAGTGGACGCGTCGCCCATAGATAGTCCTCCTTGTATAGCCTAGTGGGCTGGGCTGTGGGCTGTAAAACTTAAGTCAGAGCAACCCAGAGCCCTATCCCATTCCCATCCCTACCAAAGCTATTCCGGCTGTACTAGCTACTAGTAGCTAGGTACGAACGTAAAACGTAGCTTTAACCACCTCAGGCTCTAACTGTAGTCTAATGCATTGCTGAATGCTGACCAGTGACCACCAGACCAATCCATGACCAAAAGCAGGGTTGCATTGGCTTTGGCTCATTGGCTGTATTGCTTGTCCTTTAAGTGTGTGTGACTTTGACTGTGAATGTGAAGTGAAGTGAAGGCAGAAGGACCTTGGAGATGGGGGGGGGGCAATTTGAGAGGAGTAGAGTTGTAGACCCCTCATCCAGATTTGGGGAGGAACGGCATGTCTTTCTCCTGCTGCCTCTGAGAGGTGGAGGGGAGATGGGATGGTATCAAAAAACCAAACAACAAAAAAGTACAACAAACAGGCACGTCAGCCAGACCAAGTAGGGTGGCTGCTGGCTGGTTCAGCATCAGCAGATTCAGCACAGCAGACCAAGAGGGGAAAAAAAGAAATGCAAATTTGTTTCTACCCCACTTGGTTTGCTTAGGATGCACTCTAGCCTTGTTGTGCAGCAGCAAGTCCATCACCCAGGCAACTGTATTTCGCCTGCTCGTTTGCGGGACCCGCGCCCGCGCGCCCGCCCGTGCGCCCGCCAGCCAATCCCCTTGCTTGCCGCTGCCGCCGCCCACGCATGTACCCCCGCGCCCCCGCCGCCCGCGCTACGCCCGCAAGCCGCAAGTCTCGGTCGGACGTCAAAATGCGCGAAATCGCGGCAGAAACGAAAACGAAAAAAACGAAAAACGAAACGACTAATTTTTTCGATTTTTCGCGAAAAACGGAAACGAAACGAATCGGACCCTAGCCGAAACCGAAACCGAAAACGAAGTTTTTTTTCTGAGTCGTGCCCATCTCTAGTCCAGACTCTTTTATTAGTTGCAAAGGCAGGGCATCAGAGGTGGGGTGAGAGTCTATGTGTCAGGATGGTGTAGGCTGATGAATTCCTGGGAAGGGCTTATCTGACGTAGCAGTGTCACATAGTAGGGGTCTTGATGAATGACTACCAGACACTTTGTTATTTCCTATGTACCATCTCATGGCCTTGCTGGTTAATGTGGGGGGAAGAGCAAGCTGGCTTCCTGTGCATCAGGCCCCATGGGATCCATTGTCCTCTCACCCGGGGTTTCCCCGCACAGATTGGAGTTCAATGCTTCTCAAGTGACCTTGCCCAGGAAGCGGGCTGGGGTGCTTTTTAATCTCTTCCCAGAGGATTTCTCTATAGAGTGGCAATCTGCAAAAGACTCTTTAAAGCAGCCATTCTCAACATTTTGTTTGCTTGTTGGTTTTGTTTTTGGCTACAGCCATTAACACAGCATGAAGGAAATATAGGTGGAATCACAAGCTGAAGTGTGAAGAATTGGTTCCAGTCTGTGGCCCCTTCAAATCTGCCAATACCCTGTCCCAAAAGGCCAGATGCTCCCACTCCCAAATTGATAATGCCTGCTATTTTAAAAAAAATGCCTGTTTGAGAAAGGGTGGTGGTGCTTTGCTATGGAAATTCAGCAGTGGTTTGGAGAAGCAGGGGTAGGATGAAAAACTAGACTTGGGGGCATATACATCCTGTGGCTTAGCCATTTTAAGAGGTATGGGCTGGCTGGCTGGGGAGGTGGGGGGTCATATTGGAAATGCTCCTCCACCTCTGAATTTTAAAGTCTGACCTGGAAAAGAATTCAAAGATTTATAATGTTCCTTTCTTCTTCCAGGCATTATGAGTTCCCAAATCTTGAGTATGAAGCTAAGCTCAGCAAGCTCCAGTAGCATCTTTAATTATAACATTTCTCCTTTGGCTGTCACTCTGATTTCTCCCTCCATCTCAGCATAACTCTTGTAATTTTGGTTAGGCAGACAGTAGTGTGCCCTCTACATTAAATCATAGTGGGGCCCTGCTATTTCTAGCCATAGCAATTACGTGGAGGAGTTTATCTTACTTTTTCTGCTTTATTGGACTCTATGCCCCTTTTGACATATAAAGTAATATAATTCCCCATTTGCCCTTCTCTGCCATTCTATAGATTTCATACCCAGGGAAAAGTATATTGCACTGTACATCCTGCTGTTCTGAAGATAATGCTTTTGTGATTCCATAATAACAATACTATCAAATTCCCAGTTCAATCAGAAAGCACTAAAACTAGGACCTAAACAAAACAATACAAAGAAACAATAGGATGCACAATAGATCCCCTTGACATGGTTTGTCTTCAAACACTAAAAGTGACAATACAATGCCCATTCTCCTCACTGTAAACATTGAAGAAGCACAGCTGGTTAATACCTCAGGATATCACAAGATAGTAACAACAACACAAAACATATACGACACTGACACCACATATTTACACATAAAGTGGCACAGCTTCACACCTTCCTAGATATTTTTCACACTTGGCATGTATCTTCTTTGCCGCCAAGGCAAATTTTCTTACTTGGTAGATAGTGGTCACATCCCTGCCCACAAGCAGCATACAAGGCTGAGCTAAGGGGGCGGGGGGGGGGGGGGGTTGTCGATCACACAAAGGTCTAAGACTGCTAGCAAGAAATCGACTTATGGGGTGCTCATATAAGTATTTATCTGCCATCAAGTGGCAACCTAATGGGGCTTTCAAGGTAGGAAAGGCATTGAAAGAGTGGTTTTACGAGTGTCGCTCCCCCATTCTGCTTTCATAACCAAATAGAGATTCAAACCCTGCTCCCTTGAGTCCTAATCCATCACCCTATCCATCACACCACCCTGGGTCCCATACAAAGGACAACTTAATAAATAATGGAAAACATAACATATTTGATCCCTCCTGATCCACAAATACTGAGTCTATAATGAAGTGGGAAACCGTCTGGAATGGCTGATGGCACACCCTGAAAGCATAGAGCTGTGAATGTTTTTTCTTAAAGGGCCTACAGTTCGATTGGGGGGGGGGAACTTATCCCAACCAAAAAGTTTCATATATCAAGCAGTGTTCCCAAACCTTTTCTAAGGCTGCTTTTACACAACCCCTAAACTCCGAGGCAAAGGGCTCCCAAATGCAGAGCTTAAAATTGCTTTCCCACCAGCTGTGGACTTTAAACAAAATAAAGTACGACCATGACCACCTAAACATGCCCCAGCGCACTTTAGAAGTACCTGGTGTCCGGAGGTAAAAAAAATTCCGATGTGGATTGTAAAGCTGTGGACGCCAGGCTCTCCTCGCCGTTTGTTTTTTTGTCCCCGCCGCCCCTTAAAGAGACAAGAATCCCTACGGGGCTGCTTCCACCGGCAGAAGGAGGTGAGCAGAGGTGAACCTGCATTTTGGTCCCTTTTTTTCCTCCCTTCCCTCACCGCCAACAGGAACAATGGAGTGCAGAAGAGTGGGGACACAGGAAGAGGAACAAACCCCAGGATCTCTGGTCCGAATTTAAGTTGCCAGCGGACTTGTCGAGGTCGTGTAAAAGCGCCTTAACTTGGTTCCCTTGTTAATAGCCAAGTAACCTGCACCTCCACCACTTTTGCATAAAAAGGCAAATGGCATAGATGATGGTGAGAGGGCAAACTTCCATGGAAATGAGAATAATACAAAGAAAAGAAGACAGAACTTGACATGGACTGACTCACTAAGGTCACAGTGGCCTTTATAAGATTGCAGCAGGGTTTTTGACTATTTTTGCAAATCCAGGTGTTTGAGGAAAGGGGAACAATTATTCATAGGGTATAATTGTTTTTTTCCTTTCATAGGGAAACCCCTCAGAAAGGGAATAACTTTTTTAAAAACTCCACACTCCATACTATCCAACTCCCCCACTCCAGCTCCCTTTGATATAATGGATACCAAGAAGATTAGGACATTTTTGAAACTGAAACAATCAAGTTTGTTTCTTGGAGAGATTTTTTTTTTTTTGTATTTTCATGAATTCATTTTCATGTGAATTCCTATAAAATACATAATGTTGGATAAACAAGATCAACACGTGACTGAAAAAAGACACTTTTATGGAAGATGATTTTGTATACCTCTTGTAATGAATTACATTTTAAGAGAAATTAAGAATACATTTTGTATATTGCCAATCCTCTCTTTTTTGGCTCCATATTTCTCCATATATCTAAATCACTATGCTTAGAGTGCTATCAAGAACACTGCAAAAAGACATCCACATAATTCTGGCAGCACCATCAGAAAATGTGCCCACCCTGTACCTAAGGACATCACTGAAGCAATAACACATGTTAATTGAAGAAATGAAACTCATTAATTTATTATTTCATGTGTGGCTGAGGCATCCTAGGTTCAATCAAGGTTAAACAATTTATCACTTGAATGCCACCATGGGGGAATGAGGAATACCAGCTGCTAGGCCAAAGCCTCCTTATTAATAGCAGCTAAATAGAAGTCAAGGGACTTGTAAATACTGTATATTTCCTTGTCAAGATAAAAATGACACACACTGACATTCACTGTGACACCCTCTAGGACAAATGCTGCTTTTGTAGAACTGAATCCTGAGGGAAGATTGTGGGGTTGGAAATAAATCACTCATTTGTAGTTTTTGAATTCACTACAATAGATATGTACTTAAAAAGAAAAAAAATCTTGAGTCTTCTTGAGAAGTTAAGTGGGATTTACTATTGATAAGATTTAAAATCAGTGGTGACTTCCTGGGTAGGGAGAATGCTGGTAAGCTGATGAGAAAGAAATTGATATCAGGCAATGCTTGCCCCTTAAACAAATTAAGGTAGTGGAGTTTTAATCAATGAGTCAAGAAGAAATGAGGAGGATACCTGAAGCTCCATCCAAATAGAGACACGAGGAAGATTCAGATGTTCACTCACCATATATCCATTTTCCCCTACGCACATGAGAAGATTTTCTGGTCATATAATGACTGTGGCCCTGAACTGTTATGGATACCCCTTCACATAAAACATTTAAGCAATTTGGTCTAGTTGCTTCTGAGGTCCCTCTGGAATTAGCAGAGTTTATGGCTAATTAATTTTCACAGTAGATCCCCCCTGAGCACAGGCAGAGAAATACAAGGCTCGGGGACACTGGAGACTCCACCATCTTTTTGTTAATGCCTGAAAGCTGAAAGCTCTTTCAGATTACGACTGGAGTAGACTGTGTCATTTCCTATTTGAAAGACTCAAATAACTTCCAAAATTCCAAGCACGGCTGACTGAGAAAAATACAGTGATTTCAAGAGTGGGATTCATGAAGATAACAGGAGAACTAGAAGGAGCCTCCTCAAAGGTTGGGAAAGTATTGTGAGTACACCGGGGCCTTCTCTGGGCAGTTACCAAATCCTGCAGTAGAGATGGGCACGAAACGAACAATTTTTCGTTTCTGTTTTCATTTTTTCATTTCGTTACATAACAAAACGACAAACGAATTTTGTCTCTAAAATGAAACGAAACGAACAGAAACACCGGAATTTTTGTTGTGCATTTTGTTTCCGTTACTGCAATATGAGTGAATTGCTTAAAATCCTTAAAAAATCACAAAAATTGAAATAAATGGTAATGAAATGGTAACGAAATGAACAAAAATGAAAACAATTTTTTTGCAAAAATTCACGGAAAACGGAAACGAACCGAAACGGACCCTCCAAACGACAAACGACAAACGAAATGCCATTTTTCTGATTCGTGCCCATCTCTATCCTCCAGTCTTGCACTTCTAGAAGTGTTGCACTGGAACAGCCCTGCACTCACTCGCTTCATGGATTTTGGCCCCCTGGATGAGGGCTGAAGTCAAGGAAATATTTCTGCACAGGCCTCAAGCCAGAACTGGTTCTGATCAAAAACAGTCTGATGGGTTTTTTGACACTTTTGTTGGTTTTTGATTTCACCTGTATTTCATGTGTGGCCATTACAGTACAGTATATCCCAGTGATGGCGAACCTTTTAGAGACCGAGTGCCCAAACTGCAATTCAAAACCCACTAATTTTTTTGCAAAGTGCCAATTTAACCTGTATACAGGTGGCTATGAAGGGGCAATGTCGGGTGCCCACAGAAAGGACTCCAAGTGCCACCTTTGGCACCCGTGCCATAGGTTCGCCATCACGGGTATATCCAAACTGTACATTCTGATATGAATTAAGAAAAGAAGAATGAGATAACAACAGTAGCAACAACAACAAAAACAACAAGCAACCGCAAGCAACCAGAGGATGATGAAACTGAAGGTCTCAGTAGCCTGAAAGATAAAAGCAACATTTGGAAAAGTTACTTCTCAGCAGTGTTCTTGCAACATCCCTCATTCTGTGAACCTGTGCTAAGTAGTGGAATGGGGAAAATAATGAGTTGACATGAAATCTGAATCCAGCAGAGCCTGTAAACAAAGCAGGGGTGTATGGGGGGGGCAGAAGGGTACATCTGCCCCGGGTGCAGCAATCTGGGGGTGCCTGGAGGGAGAGCAGCAGGAGGAAGCCGTGCACCCTCCTACCGCCCAGCAGTCCTCCTTTCCCCTAAGGCTTTGTGGCACTCCCTCCGCCGCCTCCGCTGCCATGCGCCAGGCGAGTGGCGAAGCAAGCAGGCAGGCAGGCAGGCAGGAGCACAGTGGCCACTGCACCCTCCTCCTCCTCTTCCTCTCCCTCGCCTACTGCACATGCACACACACATGCACACACTCACCCGTCCACCCTCTGTCAGTCTGTGCACATGCACCCACCCCACACCCGCAGGATTCGCCCCCCCCTTTGCTGGGTGGGTACAATGTGGGGAGTGGCAGGAAGAGCACAAAAACAAATTTTGTCCCCAGGCACTCCAAATCCTGGCTATGCCTGTGAAGCAAACCAGCTGCCATACCAGGTTCCTAGTCATAGAGGACTGTTAAAGGCCTTCTGCCAAACATTGTTACAGGCTTAGCAGTTGTGTTAAACACTGAAAAGTTTGAGAGATTTGTAGGGGAGGGGAGGATGTTGAGGGGCATGATTTACACCCCACCCCCCTCTATTCTTCGGCTCCAACTTGGATTCAGACATAACTTCTGAAGAGGCCTTAGTCATGATAAAAGAGAAATAATTAGTAAGCTCTGGTTATATCCCATGGAAAAAAGGGGGCTCTTTATGCACCCACAATATTCTGCAGCCAAAGATCTAGGCCTAAGGGTTGGGGCTCAGTGACAGAGACCACAATCTTGACTTGTGATGGATTTTCCTAAAACAAGAGCCAGGAAGAAATGTATGATTGAGAGCCAAAATGGATTTTTTTACTCAAGACTCCATGTCTAATTTTAATTCACATTTTATATTGGTTTTGTAACTCTAGGCAGCAAAATCTAAAATCAACAAGCATTTTCATTGAAAACAACATACACAAAGAGTTGAGTCATGGCAACTGGACTTCTTTTCTTGTCGGATTCAAATGTTTTGCTACTTATTCAAGTAGTTTCTTCAGTCTACTTGGATGGGTAGCAAACATTTTGATCCCACAAGACAAGAAGACCAGTTGCCATGACTCAACTCCCAGATAAACTCACCTGGATGACTAAGAATCTCCACATACATAAAGAGAGAGTTTAAAATCCAGGTGACTTGCACAAATTTCATCATTTTTGTTCAAGTGCAGTTCAGAATTGATTTGATCTAGAATGTACTTGGCTGTGTTTCTAGCAATCCATTGAATCTGTAAAGCTCTGTTTTATTTTTGAAACAGAGTTTGTATTACCTTTAAAAACTTCTTGACAAAACTAACCCTTGTAAACTCCATCTCTCTCTCTCTCCATCACTCATTCTGTCACATACACATCAATACACTCACATTAAGAAATGCAGGCCATGTAGACATATAGCTTCCTCCATCTGATCCTATGGCAGGATCCAAGCCTCTGAGCCCCTGTCCTGTTGATCCTAAAGGTCTGAGCATTTTCCTTAAGGTGGGGAAAACTCCTGAGAATCTGCCTTTAAACCAGGATTTACCCCACTGGGCTCAAATGGTAAGTTAAAAGATATCAGAATCTGGGTTCCTCTCAAGCAATCTCTAGGTCTGTTAAAAGTTTATTGAAAACATAGAAAAAGAAGTAAACAAAAATTAAGGATCAACTCAGCTGAAAGGATGGCAAATACAGAAACAGCTGCAAAATCAAGAAGCAGACATTAAAACAAATATATCTACCTTACTTGAGAACTCGGTACAAAACTTTCTGTAGGGTGTCCTTTCTTGTCCTTAGGCACCTTGCTTATAATTTCATTTTCCTGTACTACTTTCATCTCATCCTTTTCCTGACTCACTGCTCTTCCCAACTCTTTCTCTCAATCTTCTGATGCAACTCCTGATTTCTCTTTTCTACCCTTAACCTCAAAGTTTCCTTTGAAGCTCAGATGTGTTAATCTCTACCTGAGGTCTGGCATGACTCCTCTTTTGATCTGACCCTTCATCTTTTGATGAGCTCATCTAACTTTGAATGGCTTCTTTCCTGTTCAGGTGTTTATTGGAGCTTTTTCCTCAAGTCATTTGGCACTGGCATATCAGAGTCCCTTTCTACAATTCTCTCAGCCAGGCAGGCGCTTTGACCCTTACTCTTTGAAGTGGCTGTACTGGGATTCCCTTTTGCCTTTGCTTCGTACAGGAAACACCTTTTGGCTATAGCAATCTTGATCCATCAATTCAGGAATCAAATTATAAAATCAATATACATTATATCAGTTTCTCTATACAACTGTTCGCTTTACATGCATGTATCTCATGGGAAGAGGTTCCCCCCTTTATTTACAATGCTGTAAATTATGCTACTGGCTGGGGAAATCTGGAGAGTTTCTTGTAGTAGCGTGGGGTTTAGTGATTTCAGCAAGTGATTTCAGCTCTCTGACATAGCAGGCTGGAGACAGCTTCTATTGTAACAACTCTTTATTCAGGGAGAGAACAAGACTGGGGACTGGGGAGAGGGAGCTACATTTATAGGAGCCAGGACTGGCTAGGAAAAGATACATTTTGGAGGGAACAATTACAACCAATCAAAAAGCTGCCTTTTGGCAGAGACCAATAGCATTGAGGATCCAAATGCAGCAACTTGAATAAACCAATAGGCCTGCTCCCTTTGGAACAGGAAGGCAGTTACTTCAACATAAGCAAGTACAGATAATAGGAATACAGATCAATACACAACACTTCTCCCCAAGAGAACCCGAGTTATCAAAGTCCTCTAAGAATGGCTAGTCTCTCGTGATCTACTGGTATCCCTCCCACTTGCCATCTCTCTGGGCTGGCTTATGACCACTGGGGGCTCCCTAACAGGCTGAAAACCAAACTCAGGGACAGAGTTCTGTCTCTCTTGGAATGTATAGTTGCAACATCAAACGGGAAATCTGGAGAGTTTCTCTCTGGAGAACCTGAGTTATCAAAGTCTTCTAAGACGGTTACTTCACATCCTATCTTTTACCTGGATGAAGTCTGCACTGTGTTGATATCAGTATCTGTCATGTGGTCTACTTCTGGTTCTGTCCCTTGTTTTGTGTACTCACGGGAGCTGTCACTGATACCGAAATGAACTGTCTATTCGGAACGGTAAGCGGGGTGAAAAGATTCCCAAGGCCTGGGAGGGGAATCTCTCACCCCGGTGACAGCTCAGTTTGGGGGGCGTGGTCGGGACGAAATCACTTCGTCCCACAAAGGACGTGAGGAAACATTTCTTCATACTGGTTCCCAGCGGGACCGCCTACAGCGATGAAAGATACGTGAAGTAACTGCCTAAGAATGGCCAGTCTCTGATAATAAATGGTTCTGCTTCCCCCTGCAGGTGTGAACAAGAAGCTGAGAGCTCACCTTTCTAATGCATGAAGAAAGAGTTGGTTGCTCACATCCCAGCAAGGCACCCCATTTGGGCTACAGACCAGTAGCCTGGATATTTGTAATTCTGATCTGTCATAATAATGTCACAGGCTTCCCTTTTCTGTGAAATCACAGAAGTTGCTTTCTGTATGAGACCAGAGGTGGACCAAATTCAAAGGTTTCAGCTGGCCACCTGTGACCCCTCACACCCCTCCCCCCCTGCTACTAGATTTCATGGAGAGGGCGATAAAGGTTGTCTCAGTTTGGTGACTTTTCCTTGACCTTCCACACTTTTCCACCACTCCTAAAAGCAGGGGTTATACAGTATTTTTCCATGTATATGATTACATTTCCCCCCTGAAATTGTTAGGATAAAAATTTAGGGTCGTCTTATACATGGAAGTAAGCCAAGGAGAAGACCATGTGGTTGTAAAACTGTAATTTCAGGTTGGAAAAATGGGGGTTGTCTTCTACATGGGGATGTCTTATAGATGGGAAAATACAGTACTTTGTTTGGTATTTTGGGGGGAGTTTACCTTACAATGTCTTTCTGTTGTTCAAAGCCAGTGTCCGCCACAGCTTCCTACTCAGAGGTTTTCAATGAAGCATTTTAAAAAAGAAAGAAATTTTAAAAAAAATGTAGAAGAGAAATGACATTATATAAGTGAAATTATTTTTTTAATTCTTAAGATTTACTAAGTGGAAGTGGTTTCCTTCAATAGACATAGCTTTTTAAAGGGAATTTTGAATACATATTCCGATTAGTTCCACTTTCCTTCATGACCAGCTGAACGAAAGGTGGAGTTTTTTAGAAGAAAAGGAATTTGGTTCCATTTGAATAAACCCTGAATTTCAGAATATGCAGCAAGCACACTGTAGTTTTCCAGGTTACTCCAACTCCACTTCCTCGGTTGTGATACAGATGTGAGAGGTTAGACCAGGCCTGCCCAATGTCCGGCCCGGGGGGGGGGAGCAAATCCGGCCCGCAGCTGGCTGGCCCACCCTTCCTTCCCCCTCCTTCATCCCATTTTTTTTAAAAGAAAGTAGGTGGGGCTTGCAGTGGGGTGGCAGGGTTGGGGAGCAACCAGCCCCTGACACATTCTCAGCCACCAAATCTGGCCCTCCTTACAAAAAGTTTGGGCATCCCTGGGTTAGACTGTAAGTTTCTTTGGACAAGCAAATCTCTCCAATTGTACTCTGCAAAGAACTATCTGTGGAGTGTTGTTGTTGATGAGGAGGAATAGAAATGGGCACAAAGATTTTGGTTCGTTTCATTTTAGGGTTCGGTTTGGTTTGTTTTTAATGATTTTTTTTGAAACATTCATTTTGTTGCTTTGTTGATTCATTATTTGTGTTTCATGCTTTGCACCATTTAGTCCATTTGACAGCACAGGTGGGATAAAACATTTAAAAAATAACACAGACCTTAACTGCACAAACTGGACTGGCAGCATCCTCATCCTCATCATCCACATCCACATCATCATCTTCAATCATCCTTATGGTGGTGGCAGCAGCGGTGGCGGCAGGGCGATCCTGGCCCCTGTGGCAGGGGCTTTTTGAGGCACTCGCTTGGGGCCAGTGCCTCTCCCCTCCCCCCCCCAAGTGCTGACTGCAGGGTCCCTGGGGCCGGGTCAACACTGGTTTTATTTTTTATATTTTTTCTTGTTTTTAGGGTGCCAGCCTGGCCACCCCTGGGCTCCTTTTTTTAAAAAAAAATTAATTCATTTTTTTCAAGCGCCAACCATGCAGCCCCTGTGCTAGATCTGTGATGCTGGCCAATCAGGAGCTGTGCAGGGACAGGCATCATCCCACCTCCCTCTCTGATTGGCCAGCAGCACAAAGCAGGAAATATGATGTCGCAGTGTGCTTCCTCATTGGATTTTAACCCTGTGCAAGACAGAGAAAGATAAAGCAATTGGATCTGCATGTTTCAGCTGGTTCCAAGGACCACCTAGGCTCACGTGGTTCGTTTTGTAACCTACTGGTTCTGAAACAAAATGCCCATCCCTACAGAAAAACAGGAGGGGAGAACAGTTTGGCCTGGCCAACTCTGGAGGAAGATGGGTGGTGAACAGGATAACGTTTATTCCATTTCTGCCCTTTTAAAGCTCGGCGTTGTGCCCACATTATCCCAGTTATTGTAAAATAGTGTAATTCACATATTCAAGATGCATGGCTATAATTTTCTAGCTGCTTCTCCTCACCGCAATGGATTTTGAGGGTGTGCTCCCAATGTACTTAGTGTGGAAAAGATGGTTTGCTATAGTGCCACCATTATGAGGGAGAAGAGGAGGGCTGCAGAATCTTCTGATTATTATTAAACCAAGTACTTCCCAGGAGAGCAGGTGCATTTTGCATTTGTATCATGATGCAATGGCCTCTTAAGCTTCTGTCTTATGTGCACTGATCAGAGATCAAGTACCATTAAACCCTTGGGATAGAATTTACTTCTTAGCAAACACGCATCCTTTTTCACTATAAGTAATTAAGGCAGCAGTACTGTTCAGGTTTATTTGCGAATATGCCCAGTTCAGCTACACAGGAAAGCTGATTTATCACTGCAACACCAACCCGGGGGCGGGGGGGGGACACACTAACATTTCATTTCTCCTCCACTCCAGTTCCAAACTGTTTAGCTACCCCAGAACTGCTTTCACCATCCTGGTAGGTTGAAGCAAATGAAGCAAAACAGCAAAGCAACCCTTTTTGCCCACCTGGGTAGCTATGAAAAATAAATGCGTGGAGCATGTACTATTTTTTGCATTAAAAACTCACTTAAATCAGAATATAAATGAAAAATAAAATGGATTTTGTTTTACAGTCCAGATGCTACCTTTATGTAGCATTAAGCAACCTTTTACTGTAGAAGAGAATAATATATTTTAAAGATAGAGATAGTAAAACAAGCACCTGTAACCAGGCACATGTCTTCTGGGCCCTCCTTAGTCATTATCATTTTTACACATGAGAAATAAAAAAAGGAGACTGAGGCGACCAGCCGCAGCCTTAGCTATGCCCTGGGTTACCAAAGGACTGAAGCTTTCCTTGTTTTAATAGGCCTCATCATGCCCTGCTTTTGGGGTAGTTACTGGGGAGGGAGTCCCTAATCTGAAGTGTTTCACTGAACCACTGGATGGCCAAACCACCAATTACAGCATGTGTAGCTAAAGTGCGTGCTTCTCCTTGTTTGAAGCCCTGAGGAAATTTCCACTCTGTACCCTGTAAAAATGTCATTTCTCCCCCACCCATCCTACCTCTGTAATCCCACCTCAGGTATAGCTGTATATACTTGGGTAAGGTTATTCCTGGCAGAGTGTGAGATTTTTTACTTTAAACCCTCCTCTACACAACGGAAAAAAATCAGCGTCTACAGAGCAGAATTAGTAGACAATCCCTTTTTTGTTAATTAGACAATCCCTTTTTTGCTAATCCTTTTTTTTGGTTAATTATCCTCAACTGGCACTTATTGTCTCAATAACACAGATATACAGTGGACCCTTGTATAACAAACAGCTTGTATAACATATTTGTACAACATAAATAATTCTGGAGATAGGGGAAATTTGCTTAATATAATCACCTATGGGGAGAATCTGTACAACATAAAAATGGGATTATTCCGTTTTCAATGCATTCCTATACATAATTTCATTTGGAACGAATTAATTCCTTTATACAAGGTACCACTGTACTAATAAGAGGGGGGGAAGAGTCTGTTAAAACAGAAAAACAAACAGTATTTAAAAATTATGTCTGGTTAAATGAACAGAGTTTAACCACTCCCTGGCTATATTACCGCCTGAGTGAAAGAACACTTCTCACAGACTAGTTACTCTAACTGTCCACACAATGACTGACTAAAAAGAGCAGGAAAAGAATAGGAGATTCTCTCTCTTCAAAATCTGAGGCAGAGTGGGAACAATTGGTTGCTACTGGATTTATTGACATCCCCCACCCCAAACCCAGTACAGAAAGGTTCCTCCCAACAAAAACCTCTTAAACGCAACATACGAGGGTGCAATCATTCCTGCATGAAATCTCATCAGCCACATATGCTGGATGATCTCTGTTATCTCCTTTCCCAGAGGGCATTGTGGGGATTTGAGCTCCTGGCACTCCCACCCATTAAACGGCACCACCCAGAGACCCTATAATAACTAAATGGCATGAAGACATTTAGAAGGTGTTGAGTTTATCAAAATCTATTAGGCTAGATGTGAAGTAACACATAGGAAATTGCTGGCCATCATGGAAAAGCACTTGGCAAAGTAGGGGCTTGCCCATGAATTAATGCAGTTTTAGCATTATATTGTCTGGAAAATCATTTATTATGACAAATTCTTCATAAATATGAAAGTAAGCCATTCTATCCTATAGATGCCTTTTAATCCTGTTCACCTTTTAATAAATAAAACAAAAGAAATATTGGAAAAGTCACCCACTGATTTGGGCACACTTTAAAAAATGAGATATATTTTATGTAGTCAGGCTGAGGTGCAATTATAACCTTGAAACGGCCTAATTTAAATCTTACTAGAAATGGTTGGATTTTTACCTTGCATCGCTACTCATGATGCCTTTTAATTTTTCCAGACTCGCTGTGTTTCCATGGATTGTACTTCCAAAAGATGACAACAGTTTGCTTGGGATGGCTTGAAAAATGATACCACCTTCAGGGCCTGAGCCCTTGGAGAGAAGACAGAATCAAATTTAGGGGTGATTGATGCGGCTGACTTAATTGTGGCAAGTGTTTGGATGTGAAACAGATTTAGCTGCAGCATGGTCCTGTACTTGGACTACAGGACAGGGCCATTAATTCCAAGTACTACCCATTGCGGTCTGTTCAGAGGTCCTTTCAATTCAGTGGGGACTTATTCTGTTGCCTCTAGGAGTAGCAACACAACTGCTCCTTCTGTTCACTGAAAACATCTGCTAGGATTCTTTTCACCAGAATCTGAAGGCTCACTAAGTTGGGTAGGGTGACAAGCAATGGCCCAGGCAAACAGTCATATTGAAATCACTTGTCCACCTAGACAGGTAGGAATTAATGGCTAAGGAGGGCAGGCATGCAGGGGGGAAAAAACACCACAAAGTACCTCTGTAGAGGACAGAGCTCAACCCAGCTCTGCCCAGAAATTTGTAAGTGTTTATGAAATCAAGGAATTTTAACTTCCACACAAGTCTTTGCTGATTCCCTCCCCCCTCCAAGTATCCCACTACAGTGTTTTAATTCTTTATCTTTGTTGTCTCCACACACTATTCATGATTTTATTAACCTCTGCTCCATTGTATCGGTCATCTAAGTTTTGTCCCTTCCATATGAAAAGGCCCCACAAACACTCCGTTTCAAGAACTTTTATATGCCATTTCTGATCTTTCCAGTGGAGACTCTGAATAGTTTCAAAAGAACCCCATAGCTTCTTGAATCAATGCAGTTCTTTTGAAAACTTCCAAGGAACCGCCTTCTGTGCTTGATAATTCCAGATATTTGTTATCTCTCCTTCCAGTCATTGTAGAACAGCATACATAATTCGCTGTGATATTAGCAGACTCTTAGTAGCATGGTCCAAAGTAACCAGCAAAAGATTACTTGGAACGCCTTCCTAATACCAGCTATTGCTCCCAGAAACGGTGTTGCAAGCACTTTCCTCAGTATTTCGCAATCCTCTCCGCCTTCCCAATGCATGTCTAATGTTCCCTTAGAAGCCTTGTGATTGCTTTTGGACCACTGAAATAACTGTGCAGTTGTTTGTGCTCTGTTGCTTGGCAGTCCTGATAAGACGCAAGTGGATTGCCACCAAAAACGTCTCTTGAGTAAAAGAAAATGACACTCTGGGGTTTGAAGCATAACACAGTGGTTCTTACAGATCTGCAAGAGCTATTGGCTTTGCGATGGAGCCAAAGGGCACTCGCTGAACCTCACTACAGTACCTCTGTTGCTGCTCTCTTATAGCCAATCATGTATATGGGAGGGAACAGACTTCGTGTCCAGCTCAAATGATCATCATCATCATCAAACTAACAACCATCCGTTTGAATATCCTTGGTTGGAAAATTTGTCCCCATTTGGGGGGGGGGTATCTGAAGGCTTTCTTCGTTTAAATACATTCTAGGATGCCAGAGTGTCACTGACTTGATCCTAAAGTAAAAAAATGAACAGGAGATTTTGAAGATTTTTACTTGGACAAGGACGATTTTGGTTAGTCCTACTGAAAACACTGCTGGGTTCTGATTCTGTTGTCCATGTAAAGTGAGTCTTGGAACTACCAGTTTACAAACCAAGGTGGTGAGGTAGGGGCATGGTGACACACCTAAGATGGTAATAGGCTGACCAGATTACAGACACAACCCGGGATTCCATGGAAAGAGGCAGGTCCAGGATGACACCTAAGCTGCAAACCTGCTCCTCTACAGAGCGGGCCAACCCCCTGAAGGAGAGATTCCCAAACCATGGACAACCGGAGGGCACCACACAAAGGGTGAATTGTGGTGAATTGCTGCTGCCTTAGGGAGAGAAGGGTCAAGAGAGAGGCTGAATGAGTATCCATAGGTACTGCAAGGGCCAAAAAACCCCCAGTAGGAAAGCATGAGTGGAAGGTGCACTTGTCATATTGCCCAGTAGAGATGGGCACGACCAGAAAAAATGACGTTTTGATTTTTTGTTTGTCGGAACGGGTCTGTTTCGTTCTGTTTCCGTTTGTCGCGAAATTTTTCAAAAAAATTTCAGTTCGACGTTTCGTTCGTCGTTTGTCGTTTCTTCCGCGATTTAGCGCGATTTGACTTCCCAGAGCATGGGGGCGTCCCACAATGACCCAGAGCAGGCGGAAAACACTTTAAACTGGGTGATGAATAATATATTTAATAAATATATCATAGCATAAGACTGCATCCTATGCAATAATGCAAACAAAGTGGGCAGAATGCAATATTCTTTTTTTTTCTCTTGGTCAACGCTGACTGAACTGGCCACCCTACTTGGTCTGGCTGCCTGTTATACTTTTTTGTTTTGTTTTGTTTTGAAGCCTTTATCCATCCCATTCCCATTTTGACTGTTCAGTGGAGACACAGTTCACCTAGGAAAGCCACAAAGCCAGAGCGCCAGGGAACTTGAGGGAGGGATTATTTCCGGCCTGGTACTTTTCTCTTTCAACGAAGCTTTCAGGAACGAAGCCAGAGTTTTGGAGGCTACAAAGCCAGAGTTTTGGAGGCCACTAGGCCAGAGTTTTGCCTGCCCAGTGGAGACACAGTCCACCCAGGAGAGCCACGAAGCCAGAGTTTTGGAGGCTACCAAGCAAGAGTTTTGGAGGCCACTAGGCCAGAGTTTTGCCTGCCCAGTGGAGACACAGTCACCCAGGAAAGTCACAAAGCCAGAGTTTTGGAGGCCACCAAGCAAGAGTTTTGGAGGCCACTAGGCCAGAGTGTTGCCTGCCCAGTGGAGACACAGTCCACCTTGGAAAGCCACGAAGCCAGAGTGCAAATGTTAGGGAGGGATTGTTTCTTCTGCCTTTGGAAGCCGGAATGCTAGTTGGAAGGAATCTCCCCTCCTTCTGCAAAGGGATTTCACAACCTGTACTGTAACCAGTGTGAGTGACCCCCCCATATTGGAGGACAGAGTACCCCAATTCTAAAAAAAAATAGTTGATGATGACTGTGCCTGTTAAAGTTGGTCTCCTCAAGTGATTTTCCACCTAGAGGCGGGGGCAGCCGGGGTTGCTGCCTGGGTGGCCGACAGGGCGCATGTCGGCTCGGAGGCTGAACTTGAAGCACTGAACCGCTGATAGGCTGAAGGAGAGCCACCTGGAAGGCCTCCTCCAAGCCAGGAGTCCCGGGACCTGACAGGCAGGCAGGTAGGCAGAGGGACGGGATGGCAGCCAGGCAGGCAGGGAAGCAGGCAGTCTGGCTTACAGGTAGGAAGGCAGGCTTGCAGGGTACCTACCCAAGCTAGGGAAGGCACAAAGCCAAAGTGCCAGAAGGGAGGATTGTTTCTGCCTTTGGAGGCAGAGTTTCTCCACCCCAGGAGACCGAGTTTCGTCAACCCAGGAGACAGAGTGGATGCAGGAGAACAGGGCTATTTCTTTAAGGCTGTAAGGAGAGCTAGGCCCCTGCTAATCAGTCTTTGAGGTAGGTTGTTGTAAAGTGCATCTCGACCACTTTGTAAACAGTGGCTCCAAAACCCCAGGGAAGGGAGGAATGCATCTACACTCAGGGAGGGTGTACTACACTCAGACCAGATATGGCCAACGGGGAAATATGGGGCCTACACTGAACCTAGAAAAAAATATTCCTGGGCTGCTATAAAGACAGAGCTAATTATGTAGCCCTTATTAGATCCATACATGCAGTGGGATTACAGGCATTCAGGCAGACAAAGGTGGAAGGCAGGCAGGCAGGCGAAGCATTCAGGCAGGCAGTCATATAGACAGAGCAGACAGCCAGGCATAACTGTGTTGCGCTGTTAGGATGGGAGGCATACAGGCATTGGTTAGATTGGGTTAGGGTTAGGGTTAGGGGAAGTTGCACGGCTACAACCCCAACAGTCTTGTCTGGTTCAAAATTTTAAACATTGAGTGGTCCTCCCTGGTTGGGAGCCAGGCAAGGGCTAGACAAATTGGGCCTACACAGACCCTTCAAAATGACACATTGAGTGGTCCTCCCTGGTTTGGAGCCAGGCAAGGCCTAGAAAAATTGGGCAATAATCGAACCCTTCAAATTGAGTGGGAATGCAGGAAGGCAGACAGACAGGAAGGCAGGCAGGAAGGCAAGCAGGCAGTTAGGCAGGTAGGCACAGGGCCAGCCAGGCAGGTAGGCTGGTAGGCAGCCAGGCAGGAAGCCAAGCTGGGAGGCAGGCATAATTGCAGGCAGGCAGGCATAAGTGTTGCTCTGGTAGTGCATGTTAGTGCAAGGGAGGCCTGTTTGGAAGGAACTGGTGGAAGAACAACTGTGGGCCTAGGTCTTGGAGTGTTGGGGTAATCCCAACGTGGAAAGGTTGAAGCGGATGAAAGTCAATCTTTTCACGGTCTCCGGGTCCAGACGAGAGCGGCGCGGCCTCAGGACATCTCCCATGTGGGAGAAGACACACTCATTCTGGACACTGGTGGGTGGGATGGACAAGAGGTCCAACGCCAGAGTCAAGCCCGATGACTCCAAAAGGAGAAGGGCAACCCGTTCATGGCCACCATTTAACCAACCACGTGAGTGGTGGTCTCCTGTGCCTTGGCCCTATTACGTTGGCTGACAAAACTTCCACACAGCGGCAGCACTTCCTGCAGAGTGGCCTCCCTCTTCCCACTCTCAGTGGAGCTGTCTCTGGATTCCTCCTTCCCCATTCCTGCTTCCCCCCTCTTCCTCCCTGAGGAACCTGGGCCTGACACTGTCCCAGGCAGAGTTCCTGGGTGCCTTTGCATGAGGTGGCTATGCAAGGCACTTGAGGAGAGGTGTTTGGGGTCATTCCCCCTGCGCACAACCACCCCACATTTCTTGCACACCGCAAGCCTCGAGTCTGCCGGACTGTTCTCAAAATGCTCCCAGAGAGACCCACGAGGCTTATGGAAAATACTGCCCCCTCTGGTACTGCCTGCCGCTGCTGTGCTGGTGGTGGTGTGGCTTGTGCCCTGCTGGGACAATTGACTGCTGCTGTCACAGGTGGTACTCTGGTCCTGGCTGGAAAGAGGGCTGCTCCTTCCATCACTGCCTGAACCCTGCCTTTTGTCTGTTCCTGCCAACAGGTCCTCAGAATCCGGCAGATGCAGATGAACAGAGCTTTCTGATTCTGAGTACTCGTCTTCCTCCTGATACAAGGGGGTGTGTGAGTGTGAGACTTTGGCGATGGGGCTCGCATGCAGTCATCCATGCTTCCCTCAGTGACAGAAGATGGTCCGGTGGTGCTGGTTGTGCAGGTGCTGCTTGGAGAGGAAGTGGCAGCAATATCACTATCTGCACTACTTCCTGTGCCTTCCTTCAGAAATGTGCCTCTATTTATTTTAGTGGGGGTCCCCCTGCCCTTCCCTCTGGCTCTACCACCCCTCATCATTTTTTTATTTCTCAGTTATAGAAATATATTTTCTTATTATATTTGTGTTAAGTAAACAAACTATTCTAATAAACTTATCCTTTTGACCCACAAGCTTACTCTCACACTGTGTTCTTTTGTACAAGCTTTCAATTGTTGCCCTGCTGGCCCTTGATATAATTTTCTAAATTCTGATTTCAACTTGATCCACTGAAATGGAGGAAAACTTAGGAAGCAAATGGTAGTTTTAGAAAATAAATGAAACTAAAAATAAGCCTGAAGTGAAAAGAGAGTAGGGGTACTCTGAGATGCATCCCCAAAAAGATATTGGTGTGTAAATAAAATATAGTTCAGTAGTTATCAAGGCAACAAGTAAGAATGGTGTGGCACAGCTAAATGAATGAATGAAATGAAATATAAAAGTGTCTCTTCCTGCTCTCAGGTCAGGCTGTAAAACTTAGGAAGCCAATGGTACGGTAGTATTTGAAAATAGAAACTGTTAAATCCAGACCAGAAGTCCAGAAGAAAACTCTTCTTCCCTTCTTCAGCAATCAGTCAGCAAAACTGCAGTGCATGCAGGCCAGGCACAGTCAGAGAATAAAATTAAAATAGTTTTCTAAATTCTAATTCAACTTGATCCACTGAAATGGAATGTGCCTGACTGTGTGTGCAAGTGCACACACAACACAACAAGTGTATGTATGTAAGCAAACAAACAATGAGCTGGAGTAATGAATAAATAATATTGTAAAAGATTTATATTGTCCCCTTTTGGAGGAGGTTCAGTTTCTTGCACCCCTCAAATTGTGCCTTCATCCACAGCCCAAAAATAAGCCTGAAGTGAAAAGACAGTAGTGGTACTATGCCTCCCAAGAAAGATATTTTTGGGGTGTAAATACAACATAGTTTAGTAGTTGAAGTCAGGGAATGAAATAAAACTGGTTTTCTGAATTTAAGTTCTGAATTCAACTTGATCCACTGAAATGGAATATGCCTGCCTGTGTGTTCAAGTGCACACACAACACAACAAGTGTATGTATGTCAACAAACAAACAATGAACTGGAGTAATGAATCAATAATATTGTAAGGCTGATATCAGCAGCAGCAGCAGCTGGACAGGTGCCTTCAGCCGCAGCCCAAAAATAAGCCTGATGTGAAAAGACAGTAGTGGTACTATGCCTCCCAACAGAAAGATAGTTTTGGGGTGTAAATACAATATAGTTTAGTAGTTGTAGTCAGGGAATGAAATAAAAGTGGTTTTCTAAATTCAAGTTATGAATTCAACTTGATCCACTGAAATGGAATGTGCCTGCCTGTGTGTTCAAGTGCACACACAACACAACAAGTGCATGTATGTCAACAAACAAATAATGAGCTGGAGTAAAATGAATCAATAATATTGTAAGGCTGATGTGCCTGTGTGTTCAAGTGCACACACAACACAAGTTTAAAAACAAACAATGAAGTAAGTAATTAGTAAACTAAATAAATAATATTGTAAAATATTCTCCACTTAGGATAGAGGTTCTGTTCTTGGCTTGCACCCCAAATGTGTGTGTGTGCAAGCAAATTGAAGTTGGGAAAATAGAAAATAAATGGTAGTATATAATATATATTTAAAATAAATCCACACCTCCCACTCCCAGTCGAACCTCCCCCTTTATCCAATATCAGAAAAAAATCCTCACAAACTGCCAGAGAACAAAGAAAGAATAAACTGCTATTCCCTTCAGCAGACAAAGCTGCAGGGAATCAAAGAAATTATTTTCTAATAAAATCAATTCCCTCCCTGCCTGCCTAACTTAAAGCCTAAAACCTCCCAGGCCTTCCTCCTCAAATAATAATCTCTGTCTCAGTCGCACAAGCACAACCAGCACAGCCCTCCTCCCTCCACATCCAAAACCCGACTGTGATTTCTGGAAGGTGCCTTGGCTTTTTATGCCCTCAGAGACATCCAGAAGTGTCAGTCAAAACCTGGCCATGCCATTGGTTGAATTGTTCAAAAAAATTGCATGGTCCCATCCCATGTCCAGCCCAAATGGGCAGGTCTGAAAAAATAAAATAAAATAAAATAAAATAAAATAAAATAAAATAAAATAAAATAAAATAAATGCAATGTTTTATTGCTATAAAAAACCCACTGCTGCTACTATTAAAATTCAGGCATTTAAAATAAATAAATTTCACATGTTTCTGTGGTGATTTGGTGTGTTTTTTGACCATGATTTCAAAAGAAAAATTGCGGTCGCCATTTTGGATCCCTCCCCACTGCATGGCATGGCGAGACGACGAGGATGACACCCCCCAGCCTGGTGCAAGCAGCCCAGGACAGGAGAGGAGGGGGAGAAAGGCCGGGGACCCCCCCCCCCAGAAACCACCCCTCTGGTAGGTGGCAAAGCCTCAGGCAGGCATATTTTCATCTGCTTTTTTGGCCGGGAGTTGGGTTTTTTTAAAAAAAACTTTTAAAAACTTTTTCTCTGCTTCACATCGCGCGATCGCCGCGATGCCACAAACGGAAACTAAAAACCCGACCAAATTTTTCTTTTTTCGGTTCGAGTTCGAGTTGTAACGGCTTAATTACCATTAGCGTTTCAGTTACTTCCGGGAACGAAAAACCGAAAATGGAAATGAAGATTTCGCCGCTCCGTGCCCATTTCCATTGCCCAGCTTTGCCTGGATTCTCGTCTCTGTTTACGCATCAGTTGGTGTGGAGTCCCAGTTTTTATTATGTCCTTTAAAAAAATCCACCCAGACAAAATTTCAGATCAGAAATATAACACTGCAACTGTGTTGACCAATTCTTTTGTAAGAAAGAAACCTGTGATTGCATTTCAGTGCAGTAACTCTGACTGAAGTCAAAGTGGTTCTATAGTTACCCTCTTGCGTTCACTACCATTCACAAGTGACACCATGCAAGGGAAAATCCCAGAAGCTGACTTCTTTTTTCATCAGATGTCTGAAGACAAAGTAATTTTTAGAGCTGTGTTTCAACAGGCGTAGATGGTAGTGAATACAGGACGGTATTCTGTAGATCAGCTTGCCATCTGATGTTGGGTTTTTTGGACATTCAGGCTGCTCTTTGCTATGAAAAAATTGGTATCATTTTTTTCCTGCTGGCATTGCAGATACAATGCAGCAATACTGGGCCATTTCTTGGCATGTTAAATAATGGGTATAGAAATGCAATATCCCACATTCATAAATGAGAAGGTTTTATTAGAATAAAATATACATGTACACTGTGATGAGGCTGGGGTGGCTGGGGTGGGGGTGGGGGTGGGGTCACAGTAACAGAACCACAGAACCATAGAACAATTTCAGTAATAGAACAATGAAATGTAATTGCTTTCCAAAGCAGGAAAAATTCACACATTTACACAGGACATGTATAAATTAGTTTTTCACTGAACAATCAAATAGTTGTTCTTTTATAGTTCTAAGTGGAATTTTCCAAAGTAAGTGCAGACCAAGCAGAAATAGGAACAGATAGTACAAAACATCTGGCAAAATGACAAAAAAGACAGCTTTCTTCTGAGAGGATATTTAATTTTTTTAAAAGTGTGGTACTTATATACTGCCCCATTGTGATTAAAGCACTCTCTAAATGTTTCACAGTGTAATTGTACAGGCTACAGATCCCCCCTTCCCAGCAAGCCGGTAACTCATTTTACCAGCCTTGTAACTCATTTTACCAGCCTTGGAAGGATATAAGGCTGAGTCAGTTACAAGCCAGCTACCTGGGACTGAACCTCAGGCAATCAGCATAGTTTGGGCTGCAGTACAGTTGTTTAACCACTGTGCCACAAAGTGTCATGATCAGAAAATGTTTTATCTGTTTTAACGCCTTGGAGGATACAGTATTTAGGAAAACAATTTCTGTGGCAAGTACAAGGCAATAAAAATACATGCGGACAACAATGGGAAATACAGAGTAGCCTTGTATAATTGTAAACTAATACAGTAACAAGTATTTTTAAAAGAGGCTTTAGGATTCCTCCCAACCATGCTTTTACATTTGATATCCATGACCAGCATTCAGTGCTACCAGAGGATTCTGCCACCTGGGGTAAGTAGTGGAGTTCATGCTATATTATTCAACACAAATAGCAGAGGTTCCCAGTTTATTTATATATGTGCAACAAGAAAAATGATTGGCAATACAGATTCTGCCTTGCTGTGCTAATATTATATCATATATACTTGACTATTCTGGATTGCCATCTGAGCCATAGAAACAATCTGCAATGCTAACAATCCCCAGGCAGTTTCATTCTCTAGAATTTCAAGAGATGAAGAGCCTTGTGGCACAGTGGTTAAATGTGTGTACTGCAGGTAAAACTGTGCTCACAACCTGGGGTTCAATCCCCGGTAGCCGGCTCATGGTTGACCAATGTGTAGCCTGCATAATTAAACTGTAAACTGCCCAGAGACTACTTGAAGTGGTATGGGGCAGTATATAAGCAGAACACTTTATATACTTTTAAAACCTTTTCTTGCCCACTAATTCAAAAACTCCTGTTCTAGGATCTGTGGCTCTAAATATTTTTCTCTATCAATTATAATCATGTGTGCCAATTAATATCTCATGGATTAGCCTTTTTAACAAATGTGCCTAATTCTTTGGATAATGGCATAGGGATTAATTCTTTATAAATGTAACTCCAGGTACTTTGTTAACTAATATGCAGGTACCCATAATATTTAACAGCAGGATCTTCTTTGCTGTATTTCCACAAATAAAATATGATCAAAAAACAAAACAAAACTCCAGTCCATTGATGAGATAATATACTGTACTTTTGTTGGAGCAATTTTTCCAGTTGTTTTGGATCAGAAAAGTTAGCAGTAAACTTATCAGAATAGACAGTTGCTTCATTCTTTCTTGCTTTTGAATCAAATTCTTCATATTGTGAACATTGCCATGAAATATGAACACTTAAAATAGAATTCCGAATAATGTACTCACTTCTGTTACACAAGAAAGACCTGTCATACTGAGGATAAAATGTATTTCCATTAGCTTTAAACTTTAAACTGATATTCCCAAGAGAAACATCATGTGTTCAAAAGCTTATGTCTCTTTCATTCCATTTGAGTACTATTCTAGTAATATTTCCAATATTCTTATAATTTTCAGTAAAATTAAATAAGCAATCAGTTAAATTAAACCCAAGTACAAATTGACACTGTGTTATGGTCACATGAACCACCTCATCAAAACCCCATTAAAAACTTATACATAGGCCATCCAGTGTCTGGAGTAGAGAACAGAGAATGATCAGGGAACTCCAGTATCCACAACTGTCTATTCCACTGGACTCATTCAAGGAGCATCCTCAATGAACCATGCATTAAGGGATGCAGGAACCATCTACCAGTCCTTCGCTTGATCCTAAGTCACAGGCCGACATCGATATATCCAACAGTTTGTCAAATTAAAAATTTGTGCCCAAGTTGGATGGGGTTGACTTTAATGATTCCGAATCCACTTGTCAACAAACATTTTTCCACCCTGGGTGATACTGTGTAATAAAAATCCAGCAAACGGGAATAGCAGAAGCCCGAATCATTTTGTTCACCAATATCTACCCTACTCTGGCAATCAGTGGAGAAACGTGAACATTTTTGCACCTTCAAGAAAGACTGGGAGGTGCTTGGCTCACTCCCTAGTGGGATTATTACTGGTTCCCAGCATGAAGTCTGATATCCACTTAGAAATCCACTCTGGTTCTGGCAAATGTACTTTCTTGACATGGGATGCATTAATCCAGTTTGGTCACTCCTTCAGTAGAACATATATAAGCAATCATCTTCCATTTCCCCTCTTGCCTCCTCCATGCTTATCCATAAAGAGCAGCAGTCCTAAACACCGGCTTTCTCCACCTGCATCAAAACTATTCACCCAGTTTAATTTTCATTAATGTTGAAAAATGCCTTCTATTTTTTCTTATGTTTTGAACACACTCTCATTACAACTTTCTTTTTCTTTCTTTCTTTCTTTCTTTCTTTCTTTCTTTCTTTCTTTCTTT
>JAHTLZ010000030.1:2670218-2710080 GCA_023846285.1 Phrynocephalus versicolor | reverse complement strand
TCTTTCTTTCTTTCTTTCTTTCTTTCTTTCTTTCTTTCTTTCTTTCTCCTTCCCCCTTTGTTATTTCATATATTTCTTTCTACCTATTTGACACCTCCCTGCAAAAGTGGTTTTCTAAAAAGGAAGAAAAAGGCAAATTTCATATATTTTATTCCATTTTTATCTGGTCTTTTCCTTTAACAGCTCCAGCTGGCACACCTGTCTCTCCTCCTTCTCCCACGTTATTCTCAAAACATGAGGAAGTAGATCAAGCTGAGAGAAAGTGACTGCTCTCTGGTCACCCAGTGAGTTTCATCACTCAGGGAAGATGAAAATGTAGATTTCCCAAGTCCCAATCTCACACTACTGCATTTCGCTGTTTGTCAAGTTCCATCATAAACAGGGAAATACACACATGCATGATTCTGTCAATCTCCCAGCCAGCTCAGCTCTCCACCCAAGGTTACATTGATTATAAAGCTTTAATATAAAAAGGAGAACTTGCAAAAACATGGCTGAATATTTAGCCATCTCCAAGAGCCTTGTGACACAGTGGTTAAGCTGCTATATTGCAACCATAAGTTTGTTCACGACCTGGGGTTCAATTCCAGGTAGCCAGCTCAAGGTTCACTCAGCCTTCTGTCCTTCCAAGGTCAGTAAAATGAGTAACCAGCTTCCTGGAGGAGCAATGTGTAGCCTGCATAATTATTTGTACACCCCCAAGAGTATTTTTAGCACTACGGGGTGGTGTATAAACAGCATGCTTTGTTTTGCATTTTGCTTTCTTGTCGCATCTTTTGTCTCTTTCTGTCAGCCTAATTTACAAAGACAAGTTGGCATTGTGCTGAATGGCCTCCTTCCAACGTCTGTGTTGCTGGTGGCTCATGTCCAGGCTCAACCTTGCACAGTGAGCTGAAGGTGAGAATGTGGTTTGTGGCAGTCATGACGCAGCACATTTTCCATTTCCTCCTAGAAAAATAAACTGAAATTTGTTAACCCAAATTAAGGTGACAAAAGACTGAATTCTTGTTTCTTGAGGAAGAGCATTTCCATTTCTCTCTTGATCCCTGTTTTTTTTTTCAAAATGAAACTTTCAAGAGTGCAGGCCTTTCCTTGGTAACCCCTCATGCACTATATAAAACAATCTAATACATGAGAACTTGCTCAGGTTCCATAATGTATGTTATCTAGCTCCGATCTCACCATACAAATGAAAGGTTATGTCAGCTCTTCCTGCTGTGTCCCTGCCCCAGGCAACGCTGTTCAGTCTTAGATGTGCAAAACCCTCTGTAATGGGGAAACATTAAGTATGAATTTCTAGATGTAGCTCAACCAACAGATCCAGTCCCCAGTAACTGCTCATTTCTTCCACTGTAAACTTGCAGAAGTTTGTGAGATTGACGAGCTGGGCTGGATGATATTAAACAGGCCTGTGAGGGTTCTTCTCCTCGCCAGACACCCCACCCTTCTTTATCCAATAAAAAGGCATTCCTTTTAAAACCAGAGCCCTTTTTATTAACTTCTTCCAAAATATTTCAGGCACCTTCTTCAACAGCAACTACAACAGTTTCAACAGGAGCAACAAACAGATTATTCTTTGATTCCCGAGTAGGGGTATATAGAAAAGAGTTCAACCCTCCCTCTGCTCTGGAGGGGTTGGCTCCCCAACAGACCCTTCTGCGGCATTAAGTCTGAGGTTGCTTCAATGGTCTGCACCCCAGCCTCCACTGAGGTTCGGGTTTCACATGGTGGTCTCTGACGTCTCTGACCTGGAAAGTCCTCGGCCAATGCCAAACCCCTTCTGCAGGAGTATCTCCCGTTTTGGTGTTCCTCGGCCACCTTCTGAGCCACCCACTTGTCAATGGCTATTTCCTTGAGGATCTGCTTTAACTTTCTCTGATACTCCCATGCTTCCCTCTCTCCCCAATATGAGCAATCCACCTTATGGGCAATCCTTCTATAGCTCTCAGCCTCTGCATGAGGCATCATCATTTTTCCCCATTCTGAAGTGTCTGGCTTTTGCATCCACACCCATTCCCAACCTGGGGGTAAGATGCGCTGTTTCCACCTTATATCTCCGTACCCCACCTCCACAGCCGTAGGTGTGTCTTCCTTTCCCGCCCTTTCTGCCCCACCAATCCTCAATGACTCCTTGAACTTTCTCCTCATTTCTTCACATTCTTTTCCTTCGCTCATCCAGGCATTCCTCGCCTCCTCCTGTCTCCTCTGTTTCTCCCGCCATTCGACCCAGTCATCCTGTCTGGGTGTAGGCGGCGCTCCCATCTGCTGAGCCCCTTGATCCTTCCCTGCTCCACAGGGCCAGGTCTCACATCCTTTTGCTGGGCAAAGTGTGAAGAATATGGTGCCCTGGAAATTAAAGGGTTCATTTTCTTTTGAACAGAGAGTTAGTTGAGGGATGTTCTAAAAAGGGAAAGCAAGAGTGAGAAGGTGGGAGAATTTCCTTCCTTGCAGAAAAGAATGAGGGAATCTCACTGTCTGGATATGACGGGAGACTGGAGTTTGGGTGAGACAAAGCACTGTACATTGATTGGAAGATACTGTACAGGCTGTCCCCAAAAGATCTGACCTAGAACCAGAGGACACTGCCTCTTGTTGGACTTTTAAAGATAGGTACTATAGAATAAGTATCATTTAAAGAGTGTTTCTGTGATGGTCAGTTCAGACATGCAAGTTCACACTTGATACAGAAGAGTTAAGCACTGAATTCAACCACCAATGGTTTTCATTCAACAGTGTTTTCTCATTCACTTGCACACAATCAAGAGTCGAATAATTAACAATGCAAAATCATTAGATGTGTTTCTTCCATATATCAAAAGGACCGTTAGTTTTGAAAATCCTTGATTATAGTAGAAGGAAAGTCCACCACTCTGTCTCTGTTGCATTTGCAACCATTTTATACTCGCTTATCCTGACACTGGGGGAGGGGGATCTACCTTTCATTTGATGTTCTTTCAGAAGGTCTTAAAGACTACAGACTCTAGATCAGGCATGTCCAAACTTTGGTCCTCCAGTTGTTTTGGACTGCAACTCCCACAGTCCTTTGCCATTGGCAATCTAAACTTAGAATTCTGGGAGTTGTGGTCCAAAACATCAGGAGGGCCAAAGTTTGCACATGCTTGCTCTAGATGGTAAGAACTGAGAGCAATAGTAACAATTCAATGTTGTGGTTATAAACAGAGGACGCAAGGAACGTACATGTTAGTGAAAAATGGCCCAGTATGGATTCACATCCAATACAGAATGTCATCTGTTTAAATAGTGAATTTTGAGTTAGAAAAAAATAAATAAAGAGCAGGCAGAGATTAGGCTTGTGGGGTTAAGCAACTGACTTCCCAAGATTCTATAGGCACACCAAATATCTCTTTGCCACCAGACACTGCAGTGCCACTGATCTGTTTCTATGCCTTCCCAAAATATCTTCCCCTAAACTTAAGAGACTGTTGGTGAAAGAGACACAAACTGCAAGTACTTGAAGGTGGAAAATAAAATAAAATACCAACTTTAGCTGTTTGGAATAATAGCTAAGACTCATTGGTCCAAATGATGGGCAAAATGGAGCTTCTGGCTGAGTCTGAAGACAGGGGACTAAATATCTTGGATCCAGCTACCTGGCTTTTCCCCCTAGAAATTGGCAGTGCCATGATGAAGTTGCTTATCTTTCACTAGCTGGTCAGTACATAAGAACATAAGAACATAAGAAGAGCCATGCTGGATCAGGCCAAAGGCCCATCTAGTCCAGCTTCCTGTATCTCACAGCGGCCCCACCAGGTGCGTTTGGGAGTGCATGAGACTAGATATCTGTCTCCTGATACCACTCCCCTGCATCTGGCCCTTGAAGTAACCCGGTTTAAAGCCTGGAGACTCCACATCTCCATCATGGTTTGTAACCTGTGATGGACTTTTCCTCCAGGAATCTGTCCAATCCCCTTTTGAAGGCATCCAGGCCAGATGCCATCACCACATCCTGTGGCAGGGAGTTCCATAGACTTACAACGCGCTGGGTGAAAAAATATTTTCTTTTGTCTGTTCTTACTCTCCCAGCCCTCAATTTGAGTGTATGTCCCCTAGTTCTGGTATTTTGGGAGAGAGAGAAGAGCTTCCCTCTATCCACTTTACTCATACCCTGCATTATTTTGTACGTCTCAATCATATCCCCCCTCAAGCGCCTTTTTTCCAGACTAAAGAGGCCCAAATGTTTTAGCCTTTCTTCATAAGGGAGGTGCTCCAGCCCGGTAATCATTTTAGTCGCTCTCTTCTGCACCTTTTCCAGTTCCACTATGTCTTTCTTGAGATGCGGTGACCAGAATTGTACACAATACTCCAGGTGGGGCCTTACTATTGTTTTGTATAATGGCATTATAATGTTGGCTGTTTTATTTTCAATCCCCTTTTTGATAATCCCTAGAATGGAATTGGCCTTCTTCACCGCTGCCACACATTGGGGAGACACCTTCATGGAGCTGTCCACCAACACACCAAGATCTCTTTCCTGATCCGTCACGGATAACTCCGAGCCCATGAGTTGATAAACGAAGTTTGGGTTTTTTGCCCCAATATGCATTACTTTACATTTGGTTACATTAAAACGCATTTGCCATTTCTCAGCCCACTCCCCAAGTTTGGAGAGATCCTTCTGGAGCTCTTCACAATCTTCTCTGGTATTTACCACACGGAAAAGTTTTGTGTCATCTGCAAACTTGGCCACCTCACTGTTTATCCCTGTCTCCAGGTCATTTATGAACAGATTGAAAAGCACCGGTCCCAGGACCGAGCCCTGGGGCACACCGCTTTTCACTTCTCTCCATTGCGAAAATTTCCCATTGACACCTACTCTTTGTTTCCGGGATTTCAACCAGTTCTCAATCCATAAGAGGACCTGCCCTCTTATCCCCTGACTGTGCAATTTTCTCAGCAGCCTTTGGTGAGGGACTGTGTCAAAAGCTTTTTGAAAATCCAGATAGACTATATCAACCGGTTCACCCAAATCCACGTGCCTGTTGACCTTTTCAAAAAATTCTAAGAGGTTTGTCAGACAAGATTTACCCTTACAGAAGCCATGCTGATTTTCTCTCAGCAAGGTTTGTTCTTTTATGTGTTTTAAGATTTTCTCTTGGATGAGGCTTTCCACCATCTTCCCTGGGACAGTACATTAGTTGTGCAAAATCAAGAAGTGTTATATTCTAAATGGCATCCACCTTAAATTTTAAAAACCAAGTACAAAATAAGGTGCCATGGGAAAGAAGATCATTGGGAGGAAACTGGGAAATCTGCAAGTTGTGGAAGTCCTTGAATTTTGCAGTTGTAACTTGTGGTAGCTCTCTCAGCACCTGGCTATTGAGCGGCTGATACCAGAACAAGCATAAAGGAGTTGTTATTGGAGACCAGGACATCATGCATTGTGTATAATGTTTGCAGTAGACATGGGCATGACCAGAAAAAATGATGTTTTGAGTTTTCGTTTGTCGGAACGGGTCCGTTTCGGGTTGTTTCCGTTTTTCGTGAAATTTTTCAAAAATTTGTCGTTTCATTTGTCATTTGTCGTTTCCACCGTGATTTAGCGTGATTTGACGTCCCAGAGCATAGGGGCATCCCGCAATCAGGGCCGGCACTAGGTGTTTTTGCGCCATAGGTGGCGGGGAGGTGGGGGGGAGGTGCAGGCGGGCGGCAACAGCAGCAGGGGGGAGGCGTGGGCGGGCGGGCGGGCGAGTGGGCGGGCGGCGGTGCGGGCCACAGGCGGGTGGTGGCGCGGGCGGACGGGCGAGTGGGCAGTTAGGATATCAATTAGAATATCCTATTCTATTCTGTTCTTGGCTTGCACCCCAAATGTGTGTGTGTGCAAGCAAATTGAAGTTGGGAATATAGAAAATAAATGGTAGTATATAATATATTTTAAAAATAAATCCACACCTCCCACTCCCAGTCAAACTTCCCACTTTATCCAATATCAGAAAAATATCCTCACAAACTGCCAGAGAACAAAGAAAGAATAAACTGCTATTCCCTTCAGCAGACAAAGCTGCAGGGAATCAAAGAAATTATTTTCTAAATTCAATTCCCTCCCTGCCTGCCTAACTTAAATCTAAATCCTCCAGCCTCCCTCCAATCTCGATTCGAATAGCCAGAGCAGCCAGCCACACAGCCCTCCTCCCTCCCCATCCAAGACCCGACTGCGACTTCTGGATGGTGCCTCGGCTTTTTATGCCCTCTGGCACATCCAGAAGTGTCAGTCAAAACCTGGCCATGCCATTGGTGGAATGGTTCAAAAAAATTGCATGGTCCCATTCCATGCCCAGCCCAAATGGGCAGGTCTAAAAAAATAAAAAATAAAATAAAATCAATACGACATTTTATTGCTATAAAAAACCCACTGCTGCTACAATTGAAATTCAGGCATTTAAAATAAATAAATTTCACATGTTTCTGTGGTGATTTGGTGTGTTTTTTGACCACGATTTCAAAAGTAAAATTGTGGCCGCCATTTTGGATTCCCCCCCACCGCATGGCATGGCGAGATGACGAGGATGACCCCCCCCCAGCCTGGTGCAAGCAGCCCAGGACAGGAGAAGAGGGGGGGGAAGGCCGGGGACCCCCCAGAAACCACCCCTCTGGTAGGTGGCAAAGCCTCAGGCAGGCATATTTTCGCCTGCTTTTTTGGCTGGGAGTCGGGTTTTTTAAAAAAAAACTTTTAAAGACCTTTTCTGTGCTTCACATTGCGCGATCGCCATGATGCCACAAACGAAAATGAAAAACCCGACCAAATTTTTCTTTTTTTGGTTCGAGTTCGAGTTCTGACGGCTTAATTATCGTTACAGTTTCCGTTACGTAACGGAAACGAAAAACAGAAATGAAAACGAAAATTTTGCCGAGTCGTGCCCATGTCTAGTTTGCAGCTTTGTTGTAACTGATTATTTGCAGTAGGGATAAGATACTTTTTTGACCAGGGAGAAGAATGGTGTTCTTCAAATGACACTGAAATAGGTTATGATCCCACTAACTGCACACTGGGAGTAAATACACAGCATAATCATTATTTTTACATTAAAAGTTCTTAATACAGTAATTTACTGTTGCATTCAGAGAACTACCTTGTCTCCTAAATTAGAGTAATATGTGGCCCTTCTGTCTTCCACTACCTCCTGGAGTTTGGTCAAATCCATGTTGGTTGCATCGATAACACCATCCATGACACCTAACAGCTTAGCCAGTGATATTGTGCCACTTAAAGTAATGGGAAAAAACACCAATATAGTGTATGCACTGAATACATTTTGAATGTATTTCAGCAACAAAAATACTCTGGAAGAATTTCAAGACCTAAGCATGTATGTCATTTCCCACTCAGCCTGGAATAAAGAGGTTAGACAAGTTCATATGGGTTAAAATTGGGCCACAATTTATTGATAACAAATTGTCTTTAATCTTTAATGGCTATTCCTTACCTCTAACAAGGGGGCTGAATGTAGTGCAAGCAAGTAAGGAGCTAGAATCTCCTTGACTTCCAGGCCATACACAGATCCAGTGATTTCCTATTTCCCACCTATTCAGCACACTCCCGAACTCTATAACTAAAGACTCAAAGGCAGCCCTTGGGTCTAACATTAATTAACTGCTGTTTCAATCCATACATTATCATTCATAATTCCTACTTCTTTCTATTTTTTATGAGGTCTGCCAAATAGCTTAGGGCAGGCATGTCCAAACTTCGGCCCTCCAGATGTTTTGGACAGCAACTCCCACCGTCCTTTGCCATTGGCAATCTAAGCTTAGAATTCTGGGAGTTGTGGTCCAAAACATCAATCTCGGCTTATTATGTCAGCAATTTGGTTGGGGATTTTGGTTTTGGGGTGTTTTTTTTGACAGCTTTTAATCATTCATTCATATTCCAGCTAAAATAGAGCTGGCAGTTCTGAGGAGGCTCTCATGCCAAACAGTGGGGTGGGGTGGGGTGGGGGAGCCCATATTTCCCTCTGAAGTTCCTCCATACTCAGTTTTATGAATTCCAGATTAATGACCCCTCCCCTTGTCACTGAATCATTTCCTCTCTCATACAGAATCCCAAACGACTGCATATATGTTTTGCATACAGAATGTTGATATATGCCAGGAAAAGACTTGGAGATCATGGGGTGGAGGGCACCTCTATTTTTGCAGTACCCATCCCCAACAGGCTGAGTTTGGTCAACTCCTTTGGGCCATCTCCCCATCCAACAAAGAACTTCAATAGAGATGGCTTGGGAAGTAGGCCCTCCCCAAGAGTAACAAATGGAGTAACAAATTTTCCGCAGACCAAGTGCTGCTGAGAGCTGCTGCACAGCTCATTGGTTCAAGATAACAAGGTTTCCATTCAGACATGGGATACCCCCTTACACTATACAAGCACCATGAGCTCAGGCACTTGTGTAACGTACTGTTGTGTAAATAAAACAAATGAGGATAACACTTTGCAAAGCAAAGTGTTCTGCTTATATACGCCCCATATGACTTCAAGTAGTCTCTGGGCGGTTTTACAGTTTTAATTATAGTATGCAGGCTACACATTGCCCCCACCCCTCATGAGCTGGGTACTCATTTTACTGACCTTGAAAGGATGGAAGGCTGAGTCAACCCTGAGCTGGCTACCTGGGATTGAACCCCAGGTCGTGAGCACAGTATTACCTGCAGTACAGGCATTTAACCACTGCGCCATGAGGTGCATAAAACCAAAGCAAGCCACGTTACTAGAGATGGGCACAACTCAAAAAAATGGTTTTTCGTTTTTCGTTTTTTGTTGAGGGGGGTCCGTTTTGGTTCGTTTCCATTTTCGTTGGGTTTTTTTGCAAATTTTTCATATTCGTTTCGTTTCGTAATGAAAATGAAAATGAAAAATTTCTGTTTCGTTAGCATTCTTTATAGTTCAATGTATTTGCCACAACGAAAACGAAAAACACAGCAAAGTTTTTCATTTCCGTTTCCGTTTCCATTTTGTTTTTTTGGAAAAATTTCGTTTTCGTTTTCATTGCGTAACGAAACGAAAACAAAAACGAAAATTTCACTGAGTCGTGCCCATGTCTACACGTTACTGTGGCAGTTAGGTTACAAAGTCCCACATATTTCTTCCCCAGCAACAAACCATTGACATGACTAATAATTTGCTGATTTTTAATGATACCAGAAATCTGCCTGAATCAGCTGCTTCACTTTACCTAATGGCTAGTCTTGTGTGGGGTGGGGACTGCTTAGGGCTGAGTAGGGCATCTGCCAAAAGGCTATACATTATTTGCATGTCATGAAATTGGAAAGGGGAACATTTCACCAAATATTTTCAAATGTTTGTGTGAGGGTGGGGGAGAGAGAATCTGGCAAACACTTTTGTGAAAGCATGAAAAAGAGTATTTTTTTAAAAAAAAATCCTTGTAAAAGTCTGGTCCGAATTTATTCTACTTTTCCTCATTGGTACTGTACGAAACTATGGTTAGTTCATCCTGATATATGTAAGTAAGATAGAGTTAAGAAAGGAGCACTGGAAAGAGTAAAGGCCATATTGATAACTTCCTTCAACACTATTAAAATAAATTTATTTTACTTTCACTTTACTTTATTTACAGTTTATATACTGCCAGCTTGTATAAACAACGCATGGCAGTGCACAAAGACAAAATGCTAATTTTAGCCCAGCTCTACATCCTACTTTAGATAATGGAGCAGCCATGTTGGTCAGATTATATCAGTGATGACGAAACATTTAGAGACCGAGTGCCCAAAATGTGATTTAACACCCAGTAATTGTTCGCAAAAGTGACAATACAGCAATTTAACCTGAATACAGGTGGCTGTGAAGGAGCGATGTCAGGTGCCCACAGAAAGGGCTCTCAGTGCCACCTTTGGCACCTGTGCCATAGGTTCACCAACACTAGATTATATATTACTAGCACCGCAGTACACTGATTAGATCATCTTAGTAGCACAACATTCTGTTTGGTTATTCAGATATAAATTCCACTATGATCTATGAGACTGATAAGTGAGCAGGGGACTGAAGCCTACCTGCATCCACAGTCTGACACAGACAGAGTTTATTCTGTATATAATTCATTTTAATACATCAAGAACCAACCCTGAACAGATACTAATGAATGCTGACATTACAGCACACAAAATGGAAATTTGGCTGGATGAAAGAATTTTTGCAGAGCTTTTTGAAGTGAAGAAACAGTTTCAAATTCACTTTTGAACTTGAACTTCAAGGGATACTATTACTCCCCACTCTACGATGATTTGTTTTGAGGCAGTAATATCAAGGCTCACCTTATTCATTCAACCTTAAGTATTATCTAGATTTTCTCATGCTTACAGCAGACCCACTGAATTAAATTGAACAAGTTAGCAATGGCCAATGCATTCTACTGATTTCAGTAGTAAGTATAAAACTTATTTCCCCCCGCTTCTCTTGCTTGGGTTTTTTAGCCTACAAAATAGTCACATTGCTATCTTAATATTTACTCACCCTAGTAATGGATGGATGGATGGAGGGAAAACCGTATTAAATCTACATTAAGTGATTGGCTGAATCCAATCCCAATACAGTGATACCTTTACTTAAAAGCAGCTCTACTTATGAGCAATTTGACTTAAGAGCGGAAAACCGTTGGTGTTTTAACTGCTGCCTTACAAATTTTAGATGCGGTCTGCTCTACTTACAATTTTTTATTTTTTTCCAATTTATTTATTTATTTATTTGATATGGCTGCTCTACTTATAAGTTATTTGACTTATGAGCATGCATTTGGAACGGATTAAACTCATAAGGAGAGGTACCATTGTACTTTGGAGTAACCTGCACTGAATGTTGTAAGTTGGGGTAATTTTTATAAAACTGCATACAATTGTATTATAGACCCATTTGGTAATCCATAATACTCCAGCAGATGTTAACAACATGTGGTTTATGGGAAAGAGAGATTGTTGGGTGCATTTGTTCATGCACACATGGATATCTGAATGGTTCTTTGTGTAATGGGAATGAATAGAGTATATAGCCGGGAATAGTATCTTTTGTGTGTGTGTGTGTGTGTGTGTGCTTGCGCGCATATTAACTGCATGCCAGGAAGGAATGCCACATCCCTTAGGAGCAATAAGAACATAAGAAGAGCCATGCTGGATCAGGCCAAAGGCCCATCTCGTCCAGCTTCCTGTATCTCACAGTGGCCCCACCAAATGTATCTGGGAGCACACGAGACTAGATATCAGTCTCCTGATACCACTTCCCTTGCATCTGACCCTTGAAGTACCCAGGTTTTAAGACTGGAGATTACACATCTCCATCAAGTTTTGTAACCTGTGATGGACTTTTCCTCCATGAATCTGTCTAATCCCCTTTTGAAGGCATCCAAGCATCCTGTGGCAGGGAATTCTACAGACTAACAACACGCTGGGTAAAAAAAATATTTTCTTTTGTCAGTTCTTACTCTCCCAGCCCTCAATTTGAGTGGATGTCCCTAGTTCTGGTATTTCATGAGAGGGAGAAGTGCATCCCTCTATCCACTTTACTCATGCCCTGCATTATTTTGACGTCTCAATTATATCCCTCCTCAGATGCCTTTTTTCCAGACTAAAGAGTCCCAAATACTGAAGCCTTTCCTCATAAGGGAGGTCTCCCAGCCCAGTAATCATTTTTTTCACCTTTTCCAGTTCTACTATGACTTTTTTGAGATGCGGTAACTGGAGATTTTTTAGGAGATAAGCAGGATACAAATATAACAATAAAATAAATAAATAAATTGCACACAATACTCCAGGTGTGGCCTTACTATTCCTTTGTACAATGACATTACAGTCACCCCCTGCCATTTTGCGGTTCAGGTACTGTGGTCCCACTATATCGCGGGATCGCAGTACCTGCACCTCGGAGTCACGGGGGGCGGCAGGGGGCGATCGGGTTGGTCCGCGCCGCCCCCTGCGCTCCTCTGAGAAGCGGGGGCAGGCGATTTTCAATCCCCTTTTTTGATAATCCCTAGCATGGAATTGGCCTTCTTCACCACTGCTACACACTGGGTAGACTCCTTCATTGAGCTGTCCACCAGCACACCAAGATCTCTTTCCTGATCTGTTCCAGATAGCTCAGAGCCCATGAGTTGGTAGATAAAGTTTTGATTTTTTTGCTCCAATATGCATTACTTTACATTTTGCTGCACTGAAACGCATTTGCCATTTCACAGCCCACACCCCCAGTTTGGAGAAATCCTTCTCCATTTTCAGCTTTGTTCCAGCAATTCCCAGCATGCGGTCATCAACATGGATGTCTGGAGGCAATTTCTGGCAGTTGACGCACTCAACAAAGAGTAAGTATTACTTGCAAAAATGACAAAAGTAGGTCAGAACACTTATAAGCTTTGCAACTAGTGCAGGCTATGTGAGGGAGACCTCTGAATGCATATTGTGGAGAATGTGATTGTTAATTACACATGTGATGATAAGAGAGCCAGGTATCACAAAAGAGTCCAAGCCTTTTCTTTCCTCATTTGAAAAGATCACTTCTAAAGCGGTTCATTGCTGATTGACTGATGCAGGAAAGAAGCTTTCTCCTTTTGATAAATTAAATGTACAGCCATTAAAGCAGTCCCGAATATCCCTTATCTTCAGAGAAGAAGCCAGATCAGGAACTTTCAGTCAATATTTCACAAGGAAAAACTGTTCACTTCCTAACAAAGTTCACTCTGGTCAAAGGCAAAAATGAGTCAGAATTGGAAAAGGGGGAGCTTTCAGTTTTGTGACACTGGGTTGTGAGAAACTGGACCATCAGAGTTCCCAAAGAAGGTGTCCAGTTGTAAATCCTTCCTTCCTTCCTTCCTTCCAGGGAGAAATGATATGGGGAATGGGGTGGTTCACTCCAGTCATTACATGTTGTGATTGCAGGAAAGGGAGTGGCCAGCTCATTCCCACAGTGGATCAAACAGAGGGCCAGCTGCTCAACTGACAGCACCTTCCATCGCTGTGAGCATAGCAGTGGGAAATTATACCTGCACATATGAAATACATGAATGAAATAACCAAGGATTGCCACTGCCTGCTATCATGACCTCGAGATGGATTGGATAACATAATACAGGCTTAAGGTTACTGCAAGGTTATCCAAAGACCAGAACCATAGGGCACCCAACTATCCTTTTGGTTTCATTTGGTCCATTTAAATCCTGATTACCTAGATCTGGCAAATGGGGCTTCTGCAAGACCCTTGACAAAGGCATTTCAGAGCTGCCAGTTCTGAGACTCACAGAGATGCCAGAGGCTAAACGAAGGCCTTCAGAACACAATGTGCCTTATCATCCAGCACTGATCTTTTCCTGCTCATAGATATAGATATGGACTTACTATATAGTTATATGTGTTATATCTCTGCTGGAAAACAAATGTCAAGCAAGGAGGTTTGTTTTCATGGTTTGCCTACAGGCTTCCTTGAACATTATTCGGGCATTGCAGAGAACAGGAAGCATTACTAGTGGTCTCATCCCACAGGGTTCTTTGTGGAAATGCTTCAATGGGTTTGTTTCTCCGCCTCAACTTAGCACCCTGGAGCCACAGGGAACCAGTGCCAGTAAGTCCCAGAAGTCATAATGCTATGAATATTTATTCAAAGAAACGAGAAGGGAATGAAAGCTTGTCTACTTCATGGGGCAATCCTTTCCCCTGTAAGTGCTGTAGTGGATGTGGTGGGAGGCAATTCAGAACTTGGCTATGTGTGATATGGACAATGAGGAAAGAATCCCTGCTAGTAGTCTGGAAAGCAGCATTGGGGGGATATATAACTGTCAATAAGGAGATGCCAACTCAGAAAGGGTTCTTAGGCCATTACCCCACATCTACTTTGTACAGAAAAAAGATTGATGGGCACTAGAGATGGGCACAACCCAAAAATGGTGATTCATTTTGGTTCAGTTAGTTTTAGGGTTTGGTTCAGTTTGTTTGTGGCAGGGGCTTTTTGAGGTGCTGGCTTGGGCCCAACACCTCTTTTTTTCCCAAGTGTCAACCACGTAGCCCCTGGGGCTGGGTCGGCACTGGTTTTATTTTTTATAATGTTTTCTTTATTGTAGGGCGCCAACCCGGCCACCCCTGGGGCCGGGTCGGCAGTGGTTTTATTTTTTATATTTTTTCTTTGTTTTAAGGTGCCACCCCGGCCACCTGTGGGGCTGGGTCGGTGCTCCTTTATTTTATTTTATTTTATTTTATTTTACTGCTGAAAACCAGACCTCTGACCAGGAAGGACCAACATCAGGTAGGAGACATTTCCAGCACCACCATTAACAAAACGAACTGAACCAAATTTTTTCGATTTGGTTTGGTTCATTCTAAATCCACTCTGGGGTTCATTATTCATTTTGTTACATAACAAAATGAAAAACGAATAATGAAACGAACAAAAAGTTCATTTCGTGCCCATCTCTAGTGGGCACAATAAGGAACATGACACTTCAGGGCATCACCTAATAGGGATTGTTCTATGAAACGATCAACAATAAACAAATAAATGTGGCACAGAGCGCGCTGCTGTTGCGTGTAGATAAAGTGTTAGTAATGATATAAAGTATTGCAGTGTTCAGTAAACGGAAAAACAATGACAATGGGTAGAGTAAAAACTCATATATTCATATATACATCAAAATATACAAACAGCATAACAACCAAGCAGTATTTACAATACAACAAACAGAGTGTGGGGTACTGTTCTCACCATAACAGTCCCACCTAACATATGACAAGCTAGTGCTTATATACAGTTTAGCACCCATCAGATATGACTCATCACTAATCACAATCTGATGCAATCTGATGCAACCATGATGTTATAAATTATTCCACCTGTGCTTCATCACATAACATGCCTGTGATTACTTATCCCTTACACTTGTGGATAACATCATGAGATTGCAGAATCTAACTGCCTCCGTTTTACAATTCTCTTTCCCTATCTGTTAAATATACATTATATATATATTTTTGTCAACTTTTACATATCTTGACAGAAACCAAGAAGATCTTACTCTAGATCTCTGATATCATTGTGTTATAATTACTACAAAGAGTCATTACATAAACATGCATCTCAACATTGACCTGAAGCTACAATATCAAAACCACCGGAGGAGCCTACAGCACTAAAGCCATAGCCATATATAGCAATCACTTCAAACACAATCTATATACTAACTATGATTTTGTAAGCGATGATACCATTGTGCATTGTGTGGGAATTGCCACAATGTCAGTTGCCTTTCCACAAATACAGAACACTAATGCAACTTAAAAACAAATGATTCAACAACAGGCCTCCACCATTCCTCCACCTTAAGATATAGTTTTGATGCCACCCATATCACAATCACTGGCGTAACCTCAAGGTCCATCACTACAACAAGACTATCCAACAGATTCTTGACATACCTGTAGAATCTTCCCTGGAATATATAAACTTCGATAGAGGTACCATCAGTTTTAGACTTTGCTATACTGTATCTGAGGTTACTATGATTTACTGGGACAATGCTAAAAATGGCTAAATCACTGAATACAGAATAAAGAGAACAACTCAACCAGTAACAGATCAAATGTTTGGGAGTCCTTAAAGATACCACTTCAAATGCCATTTCTGCCGGTGTTAATACATTTGGTAAATACAGTTGTAGTACTTCCACTATCAAGGAATTTTGACAAACCGTAAAAAGTACAAAATGAAGGGTTAAACATTTTATTTAAATATACAGTACCCAGCTCTAGAAGAGTAGAGGCAGTGTAATCAAATACAAAAGGGAGATTATATTCAAAATCCATAAAGAGAGAAAAGAGAAGGTTGGACTTGATAGGAAGATGTGTGCACTCAGTAGCGGCATTAGGGTTACAAATTGCGTACTACCAGGCTGCAGGAGTACTCAAGAATTTATATGGGATAGAATCAGGCCGCTAATATTTTTGTCTGCTGAGAGAAAGATTGTAGCCATAACATTCCAGCAGGAAGCCCTTGTGAAACAACAACAAATGCATTCAACAAGGTATGTGACTGATTGTACTGCAAAATCAATGGCCGCTGCAGTATCTTTAAGGCCTGCAGGGCTCACAGAAGATGCTCATGCAATAATAGAAGATTTGCCATTTGACAGCTTGTTTACTATTAAAACTGATGATGCAGTAGAAGAACTATTTAGGAAAAGGACAGCAGCAAAAAGAGAGTGAGAGAGATGGGGTTTGGTGGCTAAACACCACAGCAAAGTTTTAAACAGTATAAGCAGATTCCTTTATTTTTTCCCTAGGGCAGCAGATATTTAAATTCCAAGTGCTCACTTTCAGGCTTTCTACAGCATCAAATCTTTTCACAAAGGGTATGGTGCCAGTAGCAGCTGACTTGAGAATCCAAGGTATAAAGGTGTGCTTGTCTATTGACAGCTGGCTTCTAGTACTTAAAAACAGTTTCAGATTCATGTTTAGAAGATATTAGCTCTTCCTAGGCTGAAGCTTTGAGGGAACTTAGATAAATCCACTTTGACACCAACAATAGGTGGTACTGGTGTGGTACTGAATGCCCACAGAGTAAAAGCTTTTCTTCCAAAAGCCAGGATGCACAAAATAATTACTTTGGTCAGTGATATTTTACTAAAAGCCAAAAGAGGGCAGCATTATGAGTTCAAACGTTGTTATGTCTTAGAGCATCATTGACAGTGTTGCTCTCTCATGAAGGACAAAGAATGAGACAGTTGCAAGTATGTTTTTTGGCAAGCTTCAGCAATTTACAAGATAGCTCGAGATGAATGCTTATGAAACAACTGGGTGGATAGATGAAAATTTGTCTGAATATTGGGATGCCATTCATGATTCCCCAACCATCAATAAAGGTGACAACAGATGCAAGTTTAAAAGGCTGGGGAGCCCACTGCAAGGGCAACAAAATACAATCTTTTTGATTCAGGAAGCAAATGAACAGTTTGGAGCTGTTAGCAATCTAGAAGGCAATCAGAACCTTAGAACAATAAAAAAAATACTTGGCAAGAATATCAGCAGAAAACACAACAGCTATGTACTACCTAAACAATCAGGAAGGCATGAATTCTTCAGTTACTACCACTGACTTTCCAGATTTAGGAACGGTGCATTGAGAAACATTTTTACCCACTAGCAATCAACATTGTAGGTGAGAAAATCTGATGGCACATGATCCCAGCCACTGAATTAAACACACACATGAATAGAAACTGTCTCCAGCAGCGTTACAGCCCAAGGGGGGAAGCCTTAAATTGATATGTTAGCGAAATGTAAGAACCTGAGAACAAAGAAAATTTTCTCAAGAGGGCTGGGGCATCACTCTCAATGAAATGTATTTAAACAAAAGTAGAGACAGGAATCAACAGTTATTTATTTACTTACTCTGGAACTATTTAGGTATTGGACAGATTTCTAACAGGTTTAAAGGACTCACAACCGTATATATAAAAGGACCAATGCCTTGCCTTCATTATCTTTATCTATAGTTTTTAAGTTCACGGATGGCAACATGTCTGAACAAATGGCATCTGCAGATATAAGAATACTGACCATTAAAAGGCAGCATTTGGAAGCAATTGGAAGAGCAAGTTAAATGCGTGGTCTTCACAGAGATCTGTTTCCAATAATTAAGAAATATGAGGTAACATGAATAAAAATAATTGTGTGCCATCAAGCACATTCTCACTTATGGAAACCCTTTTCAGGGTTTTCTAGACTGAGTGCTCAGATCTGGTTTATTATTCCTTTCCTTGTGGCATCCTGGGCCCGTAAAGCTTGCCCAAGGCCACACAGGCTGGCTGTTCTTGGAAGCACTGTGGGCCAACCTCTGGCTCTGCAATTATGTATCTAATCACTCAGGTATCACATTCAGATGTATCCCTTCTCCCTTCCATCATTTCACCTCAAACAACCTATTGTGCTGCCAACGTTTTATTCATCACCAAAGAAAAAGGAAGAACAATCCATGTATACTGTACATATATATCTCATGTATGATGGAATTCACAAGAACTTCACATCTCTTCGTATGTTATCAAGGCTCTGATAAAGGTGATCCAGTATCAACTCTTAGATTATCTGAAACTTGGAAGAGTAACATTTGACTATAACTCAGATATGCCCAGCTAGCACCCACGGTGGCTGAGTGGACTCAAATCCACATTTGTCCATCAGGATCCATGTGCAGCCAAAGAAGAAAGAATCTTGGATGTTGGGAGACTTAAAAATGTGACCCTGAACACATTCACCAAGAAGGAAGGAAGATCTGTTGATTGCAGTGGGTTTTACTTCAGAGTGAATTTGCCCAACACTTTGGTGCAGTTAATTCAAGTTAGTCTGTATATCCACAGATAAAAATCAATGTTTTGATTTTTTTTCTTCCTCAGACATTCTCAGTGAGGATGAAAGAGCTGGGCGTGATTTATCCATGTCCAAACAACATGCCCATTCAGAAACTTTCCCATGCCATATGATGAATTATCCTTTTGTTCCACCCAAGACACTGGAAGGTATATTTAAAATTATTGTTGCAGTGATTGATCAGGGTCCCCCCCCTTCCCCAGAAGCTATTGTGGGGCAATGGTCTATTCCTGTTCAGTGAAGAACTGCTCCTGTCTGGTGATATTTTTCCACATTCATGTAAAGTGATTGCAGTTCAGCTGAAATGAGAGGGCGCAGATTTCTATGATCACACAGCAATGGAAAACTAACATGTCCCAAGTATCAATCCTGCCCCTTGAACAGCTCTGAATGCTTGTCCTATTCTGTATTTATTTCCCTGAGCATCATTGATTCTGCTATTCAGTGAGGCTTGGTCAAAAAGTAGCTCTGAGATAAGGTTTATTGTCAGCAGCCATTGCAAACTATATCCTTTCTGCCACCCTGTAGCACTTCCCTATTGTAACAAGTCGTAAAACAATTTCTACCCTTTCTGATTCAGTGTGTGAAGTTGCGAAAATACCTCTTGACACTCATTCATCCAGGAATTCAGCAGGCTTTTAACAATCCAAGACTGCATTCCTACACATGTATCCCCTTGAGACCTTTGTAAGATTACGTTTGTGAGTTACAACAATTAGGAATTGCTGGACACCTTTACAAAGAGGTTGTCAGGCCACTTATCTGTCAGTATGTCCTATTGGGCACAGCAGTGTTGAGTAAAGAATAAAAAGGACTTGGTCACACCGTTATGCTTTTAAACAGGCCACTCTTTAGGAAGCATCCCATGTGAAATTTAGCATAACATGCTCCTATGTATTCAACTAGTACTAACAATAGGGATGTGTGTCCCCCCCATTCCAGTTCCTAGAATTCTTTGGCTCTGTTAAAGACAGGAGGGGGTTTGCATATAAAATTTGTCTGCTTGCAGAATGTGTCAAAATTGGGGGGATTAATAGATTGCAAAGGTTGTTGACTCTGCTTTGGTTCCTGACTCCAAGCAGAGCACATCTGAGGGATTAAATCTGACACAGAGCCAGGGAGCGAGTGACCAGAGCGAGTGAACAGGGAAAGCAAACAGGAGTTTCCTGGGGGAGTTCACCGGGGAGGCCCCTAACAAATTTTTAGCAAAGTGTATTTATTTGTTTTATTCAAAGGGCAAAGGTAAGTGCTAAGGAAGAACATAAAAGCCAGGCTTCCTTGAAGGCAGGCCCCCAGATAGTACAACTTCCCCTACAAAGAGGGTTCACTAACCTCTCAATAACCTCCAGCATGCAGTCAGACAGCCAGCAGCGACGTGGGGGCTATCCAGTGTTTTGCACTGAGTGCCATGTGGGCAAAATGCATGGTTATGTCCTTGCTGCAAGGAGCTGCAAGAGCTCAGGGAACAGGTTCGCTCCCTTGATGCCTTGGTTGTGGACCTGGAGAAGCAGAGGCAGGGAGAGAAGGACCATAGTGAGACTTCCATGGACCTTCAGGCATCGTCCCACCCACAGGCAGGCAGCTCTGCTGCTGCTCAGCATGAAAATCTCCAGGCTGGAGGACGTTCTTCTGAAGAAGAGGGAAACCATCCTCTAGTGGGGACCCCTTCTTCAGGAGATAGGTCAGTATCCAGTCGCACTGAGGACATTCCTCAAGGAGAGATGGGAGGGGGGCTTCTGGCAGTGGGCAATTCAATTTTCAGGAGCCATGTTGGTTCCACTGTTAGAGTGGAGATCAGCCCATGACCCTTGATGGGTGGACTGAGCCTATGAACAGGGAGATAGCTAGGCTTACCCCGATGGGGCAGCGGCTTGTTATAGACAATTCCGGCATTACCATGCATCATCCACAACTATACAGAAGGGATGGCGTCCACCTGTCCAACCGAGGCCTAGAGATTTTACCTAGTGACCTGTAAGGGGGGGGGTCTGTGTGCTGAGCTGCTCGGCCGTGTGGGGTAAGGGGCGATGGGCCTCTTAGTGTGGCAGGTAGTGCAAGAGGTAATGGTATTCAGGTATGCCTGGTAAGTCACCTCTAAGGTGCTAGAGAGCCCTCGAATAAAGTTAAACATCATTAGTAATTTTTGGAGTTAAATACAGTCAGTAAATTAATATTAGGCCGAACCGAGGGCTGTGACGGGCTTGCAGATTCACCCAAGTTGGCATGATGCTGAACAGGTGGGCAGCATCTTCCCAGGGGTGAATCTCCCTGAATACATATTGGGCTGGCAGTGGATTGTTTTCTGGCCCTTACCTGCTTGCACTATGTTTCAGGTCCCCTTAACAGGTTATAGGCATGTTAGCTGATATAAGTTAAATATGTTATGAATAAAACTGTGGCCAATTCATCCCCAAACTGAAGCTGTTTCACCTCTTTATTTCCGGGGCTTGGGGCGGGGGGGGGGGGAGAGAGAAAGTATTATCCATTCTGTTGTCATCATAAGATTTCAGCACCACATTCTGTAGTATGTATAGATAGGAACTGCAGTGCATTCCAGGAAGCATTAGGTTGCAGTGGATTTGGGGAGAGGTGTCTTGCATTTCCCCTTTAAGCAAAACATTCAGTTTTGCTTTGTTCAATTATGACAAAGATTCCTACAAGACTACATCAGGCCAGCCCCTCTGAAAATGCAGTGAAATCACCAATCATCCTCATTATAATGCACCTTTCCCACAACTGTACTATCTTCCTGATTTATGGAAATTACCAACTTCTGCATTAAACTCTTAACTGTGCCTTTTCTTCAACCTCTCCACAATATGCACATTCCCTTAAATACATAGGCAATCTAATCTCAATGTTCTGCTCATCTCTGTTCTCACTGAACTGGAATAAATATCCACCTCTCACACACCACACCTGTCTCTCCCCACTCATTCTTTCAGTCATCCATCCATATTCAAATGCACACACTCTCTACCACACATTAATCTGCACTACTTACCATATTTATCTGCTGTGCAAAAGTACAGTGCACAACCTACATTACACCACCACATCCAAAGCTAGACTTTTAGTAAATCACAGAAAAGGAAGAAGCTTCATTCTATTGATCCTTTGCAGTATGCCTAGATAATTGGCATGGTTACCTGGGGATATACAGTAGAAGTACTAATAACATTTCTCTTATCCAGTATTTCTGTGATTCATTGTGTGTTTGACCCTGCTAGCTATTGAACCTGTCAAATTCTGATGACAAAAATTGCAAATTCCTCCCTGCCAAATGTGTAAAAACTAGGAAGAAGCACAATGCATTCTATGACAATGTGAGTTAAAACTGGAGATTTGATGGAGCCTGACCCCTCTCAAAATCCACACGAGGCTCCACATTCTGCCTACTTTAACACAGAAGGAGGAAAATAGTATTTTCCAATTGTCCTGGAACCCTACTTACTTCTGTTTTCCATTTCTACAGAGATGTTGCAACAGGGGCTGTTGGCTTGTGGTCCAATGTGCCTCACTGCACTATTTGGGGGTGAGGTAGCACCTCAATTAGACCCACAAAAGCAAAGTATGTACGTGGGTGGCATGGAGTTTGGTCACTTGAAGGTAGATGAAGGAATATGTTGACAGAACATGTGTAGAAACAGTGGAGTTCTTTGGCTCAGGTCAAAATCAGGCAAGATTTCGATAAAGTGGAAGACTTGTCTTAGATCGGTGGTGAATGATATAGCATTTTGGTACATCCTACACTGTCACTGCTGTATTACTTGCTTCACTAGGAGTGTATTCATCCCATCAGAATTTAGGTTCCCTCCGACCACATGAGAATTTTGACAATTCTCATTCAATCTGATAGAAGTGAAGTTGCCATTGGAAGTAATTTCAAAAGAGGAGAAATTTTAGAAAAATATGTGTGGGCAAGGTTTGGGATTCTTATGCTTATCTTAGTTATGAAGTGGCCGATGAATTTACATGTGTCTTAATCTTACATTGGGCAGTCACCTCTCTGGCAGCCGGCAGCTTCCCCAGCTCACTTCACTTTAATTAAAATCTAAGGGAAGCCATCATAAGCTAACAATCCCCAGGGCTTGTTCAGATCAGCAGCCAAGGAAACTGCGGTGATGAAAAGATGTGTAATGGGAAGAAAACCAAACCAAACCAAACCAGCCTTTCTGGTTATGTTGCAATGGGGCAGTGAGAGCAAAAACATAACCAGAAGAAATGTGGAACAGCCCTGAAAATGAGGTAGATTGGAAATGTCACTGATGGAAAAATAAACATTTGGAGATATTATGGTGCAACACTAACTCCATTTTTTTCCCAGAGCAAGGCAACACTGTCCTTTCACATACCCTTTATAGCACTTACAGGTAAGGAGTTAGATTAGAAGCATCTGCAGTATAGGCAAAATGTATATATGGAGATATACCCTAAAAATATCAGATTTGGAAGGCCTTGGAGAAAGTGCTGAACCCTGAAAAAAAAGTATACTGAGCCAAAAGTTTTGAGAATATACTTTTCTGTGAAATATCAAAACATTTTGAGGTTTTTTCCCTGTATTTTACCCTTCTAGAAACAAAAGGCTTCCTTGGCCTGCTTTTGCCCTTCTCCCAGATAGGGTCGGGAGAGGGTTGCTGGTGGAGGCACCTTGGGGTTGACAGAGGAATTTCAGGAAAGGTTGAAGGAGAAGGGATGTCTAATCCAGCCACTTGTTGGCCTAATCAGCTCATTCCCTGCGATTTCCTGCTTGAAAAATCTCCTCCAGTTCCGTGCATCCAAGAAAATGGGAGGGGGGGATTGAGTGGAAAATCAAGGCAAGCCAAACAGAATTCATCCATCACAAATATTTATGTTTAAACAAGATTTCAGAGTTGCTCAGATTCATCAAGAGACTGAAGAGAGAAGCAGTTGTATTGAATTTACAACCAAACGCTTGTGTTTATCGCCTTCATGTTATTTGCTTTGCAATGATGCCTAATTAAGGACAACAGAATATGGTTTACGATTGCAACGAGGCATAGGTATTCAAATCTGTTCAAGAAAACATAATATGTCCTTGCTGCAAACGGAAGTGGGGGATTGAATCACAAATTATCAGATCTAACATATGCATCTGAACGAGTTGAAAGTAAATACTGGCATAGTCTTATCTTATTTTTTGGGGGGGGGGCATGACAACCTCACCTGCCTCTGAGGAAGCTTTATGCTTCAATGATCTCATCTTCCTCCCAAATGTTAACCCTCAAGATGGTTACACGGCTGCTTTATGCAAAGTGCCGCTTGTTTTGAGGCAGATTGAAAAATGGTTTGCCTGTTTACAAAACCTTTGCAATTTGGTGTGTTGAAATCAGGGATGACAACATGTAATCCACAGGAGGACACATCTGCCCTTGCTATGCCTGTTTTGCCCATCCCACTGGCACTGCCATAATCACAGTTGTTTTCCCCGGGTGTTCACTTCCTGTTTCTTCAGGAAGGAAAGAGGACTGGACTGTCATACCCCACACCATATTAAATAGAGAAACTGGAGCTAGCTAGACTGGCAAGACTTGTTAGAATCTCATGTCAGGGTCTGCAGTTAAAACACCTCACATATTGTATGATTTCAAATAGAGGGTTGCAACCCATTGTACTCTCAACCTGGAACCAGTTCATGCTAAATGATGAGTGGATCCTTGAGAAAATGTATGCAGAAATTTTCAGGCAGAAAAAAGCTACATTGCTGGAATATTTCGCATGCCGTGTGCATGAAATTACATTATAGTGCACTAGTCTTGAGTGCTTTACAGTGAGTAAACACATTTAGGATTAGAGATGGGCACGAACTGAAAAAAATGCAGATTCGTTTTGGTTTGTTTCATTTTAGGGTTTGGTTAATTTCATTTCGTTTTTAATGATTTTTTTAAAAAAAATCATTTCGTCGGTTTGTTTATTTGTTATGTTTTCCCCCACTTTGCGTGATTTAATACATTTGACAGTGCGCAGGTGGGAAAAACATTTTAAAAAAACAAAAAAACCCAGACATCGACAACTACTCCACAAACTGGACTGGCAGCATCCTCATCCTCATCATCCACATCATCATAATCATCTTCAACATTCAACATATCATCCTTGGTGGATGGTGGCGGCAGTAGCAGCAGGGCAATCATGGCCCCTGTGGCAGGGGCTTTTTGAGGAGCTGGCTTGGAGCCAGTGCCTCTCACTTTTTTTCAAGTGCCCACAATGCGGCCCCTGGGGCCAGGTCGGCGCTTCTTTATTTTTTCATATTTTTTTTCTTGATTTTAGGGCGCCAACCTGGCCACTCCTGGGGTCGGGTGGGTGCTCCTTTTAAAAAAAAATTTTTTTTCAAGCACTGACCACACAGCCCCTGGGTCTGAGTCGGCGCTGGTTTTATTTCCCCCCCCCTTGATTTTAGGGTGCCAACCTGGCCACCCCTGGGGCCGGATTGGCGCTTCATTTTTTAAATTTTATTTTGATATTTTTTTTACTGCCGACCACATGGCCTGTGCTAGAGCTGTAGCTCGGGCCAGTCAGCTTTTTTCTTTTCTTTTGCCAGCCACGGGCCAGTTCCACGGCTCCCGGGCTGGGTCCAGTGCTCACAAGCCAGTACCGGACCTGCACACCAGATCGGGGTTTTATTTATTTATTTATTTATTTATTTATTTATTTATTTATTTATTTATTTATTTATTTATTTTCAAGTGCTGACCATGTGGCCCCTGGGGCCGGGTCAGCACTGATTTTATTTTATACATTATTTCCTTGATTTTAGGGCGCCAATCGAGCCACCCCTGGGGCCAGGTCGGCACTCCTTTTTATTTTATTTTTTAATCTTTATTTTATTTTAATTGGGTTTTTTTTTTTACTGCTGACCACGTGGCACATGCCAGAGCTGTAGCGCGGGCTGGTCAGCTTTTTTTTCTGGTCACCAGTCCCTGCATCCAGGAAGACCAAAAGACCAGCACCAGGTAGGAGACATCTCAGGCGCCTCTGTTAACGAACTGAACCGAACTGAACCATTTTTTGGGGTTTGGTTCAGTTCGTTCTAAATCCACTCTGGGGTTTTTTATTCATTTCATTATGTAACAAAACAAATAACGAATAACAGCCCATCTCTATTTAGGATTACAGGGGAGGTCTTCCTTGATCTCTCTCTGTTCCACTATATATGCTACAAAAGCTCCACTTGCTGCTGATTCTTTCCTGGACAAAATTAGAAGTTCAGGTTTTAACCTATAAAGCTCTAAAAGACGTGTTTACTGTAGACCAGGAATGAATAAACTAACAGGAATGAATAAAAACTAACTAAGTGAACCAAAGTGATGCTATGTTGATTCCTCTGTATGCCTTGTATCTGTGCCTTTTTGTGCTTTATAAGCTGTCGGAAACTGTTTCAACTTTACAATGTGTACCTCAGCAAGAATGAAAGAAGATGTTGTGTTAAATGTCCAAGGACATCAGTGGGGAATGCGTGTGCACAGAGGATGGGATAGGAATGGTTCCAACAAAGAGTTAAAGCTTGCCCAAAGAATGTTGTTGATTGGTGAGGGACTTCTCATGCTTTCTGTAAAATGTGTACTCTGCCTTTGTTAGTGGTGATTTTTCCTTCTGCTTCGGAGGAAAAGTCGTCCCCCTTCCTGTATCCAGTTGAATAAACACATGGTGATTTGGGTCTCTGCTTGTCTCGTTTTGGGCCAAGTTAGTCTGATACAAGGAAAGTTTGGGATTAGCCTGGACTCAACACTTGGGTCCAATTTCATCTCCCTTTGTAAACTACCCAGTTCACCAAGAAGGCTTTTCTCTTAGTCCCACCTACTTCACAGGTGCTCTTGGTGGGAACATCTCTCTCAGGGCATCCAGACCCCAGAACTCCCTGTCACAGGAGTTCAGGCTGGCATCATGTTGGCTAAATGTTTGTGAACAGGCTAAGATCTTTCTCTTCAGGGAGGATTTTCCTTAGTGACTGACTGTCTAGGAGACAATAAAGAGGATAGTTTATATTTGACATCAGGATTTCACCCATTTTTAAATATCAGTCAATTGATGTAATATCACTGGGCAGCTTCTAGGGTTTTTCATCCCTTATGTCCAATATTTATTGCACAATAATCTAATGAAGCAAAAATTAGCCTTGCTATTATTCTAAGTATTCTGATTTTGTATATGCATTTTTGAGCTTATCTGTCATTTTAAAAAGATATATCTGCACTGAAAATAATTTGCAGAATTAGTTTGAATATAAAAGTTAAATCACACTGAATGTCCTTGATGTGAACCTACTGTTTTTCAGCATTCACATATGTTTTGACTTGTAGAAAAACTTTCCAGATTCAGACTATAACTATGTTTTAAATTTAAAACATTGAAAAATCCAGAAGAAAAATAATCCCAATCCCAAATTTTGTGGAAAAATTATCACATTATTAGTCTCAATTGTTTGACTGTCAATTTAAAAATAAACCCAGAGAATAACACACACACACACACACACACACACACACACACACACACACACACACACACACACACACACATGCACACACACATGCACACACGCACACACATGCACGCACACGCACACACACACACCATGTAGTGGCGATTTAGCTAGTAACTGCAAGTTAGTCAGAACAGCTAATTTCAGTACTAGGTAGTTGAAAACATAAATTGTCTGGAGTTCTAAAAATAATAATAATGGGGGCAGGAATCATTTCTCTTACTTTTGGAAACACCAGAACTCCTCAGAAAAAAGTTTTCAGAAAGAAAACAGTGACTAATATTTCAAGAAGTCTCTGGTGGCATCATTCTCCCATTAAAAAGTATGGGTCTGCACTTTTTAAAGCCCTGGCACTGTTTTTGTCAAGAAGAAAATGAGTTTATGGTCACTTCTGGTTTCGCTAGAAGAGGTTGGTATGACTTACGTGAGGACTATAAAGTTCTAAGATGGTTTCTTGACCTTCCATGATTCCTGATTCAAAATAGGCTGTATGAATAGACTGTTTTCTATTTGTATCTATACATAATTTTTTAAATGTTATTTATCAACTATTTGATATTTGTTTGGATTATTTAAAAATGTCTCTGTCAGGTCAGGGATTCTGTCACATGTTCCTAAAAGCCATGCAGAACTTTATAGACCTCCAGGGGAAAATATGAAAGCCTGTCTTTGTCACAGCTGGCATCTATCCCAATTCTGGAACAATACCTGGCAGTCATTTCTAATCACATCAAAATTCATTGGAGTATCAAGGTATGTCTTTTCATTGTTGCAGTGATTACAAACTTCATCAGCTTGTTTATCTACAATTTATTTATTTATTATTTATTTTTTGCATTTCTAGACCACCCAATTTCCCAAATAGAGACTCTGGGCGGTTTACACGAAAGCAAATTAATCAATGATTAAAAGCAAACAAAACAATAAACAGCTAATTTAAAAAACATAAACACATTAAAAATCCAGACCCTGGAGGGATGGAAAATTAAGGGATGGAAGGAAGAGGAAAATTAAGGGATGGAAGGAAAAAGAAGATTAAGGGATGGGAAAAATGAATAAATCAACAAGACGGGGGGAACAAACATTACATCACCGATCGCTGAAAGCTTCTCTAAAAAGCCAGGTTTTTTAGAAGCTGTCAGGGACTCCATATGGTGCATTTCACAAGGCAATTTGTTCCACATTGTGGGGCCATCCACCGAGAAGGCCCAATTATGGGTGACAACCCTACAGGCCTCCTGGGGGGGTGGCCACGCAGAGTGCAAGCGCCAAAGATGCTCTGGTGGAATGGGCCGACTCTGACCGTTGGGAGATCCGCTCTGTCAGACACTGAAGCTCTATTTCTACATTGCTTTTATGTTCCACAGGCATAACATTACTCCAAAGTTGTTGGATACATCACAAAATCTTACACCTGTGTAAGAGCCATAGGTACAAATGCTTAAAATACAGTGGACCCTTGTATAACAAACAGTTTGTATAACATAAAATTTGTACAACATAAAATATTCCAGAAATAGGAGAAATTTGCTTTACAGAATCACCTATGGGCCAAATCCGTACAACATAAAAATGGGATTACTCCATTTTCAATGCATTCCTATGGGAAATTTGTATAAAGGAAAATTTGCTTAACATAATTCCATTTGGAATGAATTAATTCCTTTATACAAGGTACCACTATATATGGAAACTTGACTATTTCCTGCATTATATTTCTGCACAGTATTATTTATTCTAATCTATATTTGCAGAAAATATTTAAGGTAGAATTCAATCCAAAATACAGTAAAAATATTCTGAACAGAGAAAAAAGAACAATGAGAAATTGCCCAAGGCTGCACAAGCTGTCTGCAGAGCCAGAGGTTGGCAGTTTGATTCCCCACTGTGCCTACAAGTAAAGCCAGAGCCTTAAAGTATATTGACAAAGCAAAAGGCAGATAATATATCTCAACTCCTTTCATTTAAAAGTTAAAAGAATTATAATCTTTAACATTCAAGCATATTACTGGAAATACAGAAATTAGACAATAATGTTCTCACCCAGGCAAGACTATTAATCTATGGAAGAAAATTCACCCTGATTGTTGTTTCTGGTTTATGGAAGTGAAGCCTACCACTGATCCAATGTGTATAGTGTAGCATGTAGTATTGTTGTAGTAGTACATTGGATTTGTGTGTATGCGTCTCATCTCCCTATATTTAAGTTGTTTATCTTTCCCTTCCAGTTAGTAACAATCTGATCTCCAGGGGCTATACCTCCAATGGACTCGAACACCAAGAAAAAACATTAATAGGAAATTATATTGTTGTTGCACCTTCTATAACTCCAAGGGTTTGTAATTTCATTCATGGCAAGCTGCCAGTATGACAGTAATTTCATTGGTTTGGCTAAAATTTCGCAAAGCCTGATGGAATTAAACTTTGTCACACCAGAATATTGCAACATCAAGGTCCTGGAACTATAAAGAGGATAGATTATATACCCTACCTCCATATTTACACACTGTAATGTAAAGAGGTTCAGCTGTTATGTAGAATGTACTTACTCAGATGGAGAGCTTCCCCTTTGTTTTGCAATGGCTGTGGTAAACCATTGTTCAACCCTCATTTTTAAAAGCATTTTCAGAGCTATTTTTCCACACACCCTTTATTTTTTTAATTGCTCTTACAGACATAGCCCATAATACAGCTTTAAAACATAAACCAAATTGTCATTAATATATGTAGAACTCCCCATCACCACTTCATCCTTCTCTAGCAGAAACTAAATTTGCCACAAAAATAATTCTTTTGCTCATTCCTCAGAGGCTTAAGGGTGACTTCATATTCTATTGACTAGAGTGCTTCCAGCCGACAAATCCCAGTGCAGCATGAGAATCCTTTTTTCATGTACCACTCTGGCTCCCAAGGGACACCTCTTTCATTAAATATTGAAGCTGTTGAGTTCAAATTCCATCAAAATATGAGCATAAAAACTATATTGCTATGGACAGATGCAGAGATAACTAGACAGTTCTCATCTCCACCTAGATTGATATTGGCAAACTTTATTGCTCGTATAGCTAAATAGCAAGCTATATTGCCCTTCTTGAAAATTAACAAAGTTTGTGCAGCTCTGGGCATTTATACACGACCCCTAAACTCCGGGGCAAATGGCTCCCAGCTCCGGAGCTTAAAAATGTTTCCCCACCAGCTCCGGAGTTTACAGGAAATTAAGTGCGACCACGCCCACTTTAGCGCGTCCCAGCGCACCTTTCAAGTACTTGCTCTCTGGAGGTGAAAATTCCTTGATGCGGTGTAATGATAGTGAGTGCAGGGCTCTCCTCACTTCTGTTTGTTGTTTTTTTGGCTCCCACCCCTTTAAGAGTTACTTAAGAGACTGGAATGTTGCCGCGGCAAGACCAAGAGGCAGAACGGAGGTGAGCCTGCATTTTTTCCTTTCTTTTTTTCTCCCTCCCCTCATGCAGACAGGAGCAAGGAAGTGCAGAGGGGTGGGGACACAGGAAGAGCGACAAGCCCCTAAGATCTCTGGTTCGAATTTAAGTGGCCAGCGGATCTTAGAGGTCGTGTGAAAAGGCTCTCTGTGACTTGAAAGGAAAACTAAAAGCATTTTCCTCGCTGTCATCCGATGGGTCCCTATGCTGAGCCTTCCACAACTGCAGGATCATCAGAAGTGTTGGATTATATCCCACGTCATTCTTGACAGGGTGAGGATGCAATCGGTGGCAGAGTTTTTTGCCTTGTGGGGCCATTCCTCCCTTACTTTGCTTCAGTCTATAGCAATCTATCTGGAAAACCAGGGTTCCCAGTTAATATAGAGAGTCTATGCATAAAGAGGACCAGGGCTGATGCCCCTTCCATGAGAAAGAGTCACCCAACCCAAGCACAACCTCCTCCTGCTCCTCTACAATGTCCTTGGTGTCTTCTGAGTTCCTGGAATCCTCTTCCTCTTGCAGACCCCTCTCCACCTTTATTCCCATGAGGCACAGTGGTTAAACTGCAGCCAAAACATCTACTCACAACCCGGGGTTCAATCCCAGGTAGCCAGCTCTGACGTTGGTAAAATGAGTACCCAGCTCATGCAGGGAGGGGAGGGGGCAATTTGTAGCCTGCAGAAACACATATAAGCAGAACACTTTGCTTTTGCATTTCCCACCTGCTGGATGCTGGGTTCTGCCCAAGTGATCATCGCCAGCTGACTTCACTACATTCATACATCCAAACATTTTACAATGTGATGAACGTGTATGCCACTCTGGCCAACACAGCTGACGGTGAAGGCTTCTGGGCATTGAGGTCCAAGAACACTGCCCTACAGCATTTTATGTGTGACAATGATCTAGTCGCCATCCATAACACATGGAGACAAGTTTGCCAGTATTTTTAAGATGGAGAATGCTTCAGTCTGTCAAAGCACTCTCAAGATGGCTGTTCCTGAATAAAAGCAAAAAGCAAAGCAAAGTGTTTTGCTTATATACCGCACCATACCACTTCAGGTAGTCTCTGGGTGTTTTACAGTTTTAATTACAGCATGCAGGCTACACATTCCCCTCCCCCCCAGCAAGCTGGGTACTTGTTTTACCGACCTCGGAAGGATGGAAGGCTAAGCCAACCATGAGCCTGCTACCTGGGATTGAACCCCAGGTCGTGAGCACAATTTTACCTGTAGTACAGGCATTTAACCACTGTGCCACGGGGCTCTCTAAATGAAAAAAGAAAAGCAATGACAGAATCCAAAATGAAAAGCTGGGCAATAATTTATTAAGAGAAACCCTACACAGCTTTTATCTGGCTGCAGAGCCAGAGGATAGAAGTTTGATTCCCAACTGTGCCTATGAGTAAAGCCAGCTTGTATGGCCTTGGGCCAGACCTGTCAAGTGTCCCATTTCAGCCGGGATAATACCATTTTCCAGCCTTTGTCCCATCGCTTTCCCGGAGCATTTGTTTTACCAGAAATGTCCTGGGCAGCAGCGGCGGTGACACAAGGTGAACTTGCCCATTGCTCTGAGAAGCTCCTCCCCCAGGTTTGTTTGGCCAGACACGAAGGTGCAGCCCACACCAAGGGGGCAGAGGGAGATGAGCAGGGGAGGAGCTGTGGGAGTCTTTGGGGAGGGGAGGGGGTGCCTTGGTAGGCTAGCCTGTGAGGGAAGTGGGTGGGAGGAGCTCTCCTTTGCATGCACTGGTGGGTCCCCTGCTCCCTGGATCCTCAGCTCTGCCGCAAGTCATGGGTGGTACCCGCGGCCTGATTGGGAGGGAAGGCTTGTCCTTTCCCTTTGTGATCAGTTTGCTGGGGAGCCCCACTGCCCTCCCTCCTTCCCTCCTGTTCATCTGGCATGGAAAGGCATGACTCCGAGGCTGGAGCTCCACCCGCAGATGCATAGGCCTTGCTGTTGTCTGGAGACCAAGGCAATGCCAGGCATGGCCCCACTGCTAACCGACCAACCAATGGAGGATGACGAGGAGGAGGTTGGCCAGGGCTCCTCTCACTTCCCCGGCATGGACTGCAGCAGCTGTGGTGTGCCACCTGGGGGTTGTCCTGGTGTGGCTGCTGGCAGGAGGGAGGGAGAGCTGGGCCACGGAGGGATTTCAAGCACCCCCACCCCCCAGATCCCTTGCCAGTGAGAGAGCGGGGATCCAGACAGCTATTGGTCTGTGTCTGTGCTTAGGTGCATGCACATAAAATTTCCCTCCTCCTGTCACGGCCTGCGCTGAGGAAAAGTTGGCAGGTATGCCTTGGGCAAGCTGCACAATCCCAGGATGGCCCCAGAAGAAGGGGCTAGTAAACCTCTTCTATTTATTCTCCACCTGGAAAACCCTGAAAAGAGGTGCCATAAGCCAGAACTGAGTCAATGGCACATAATTATCGTTCTACATTTTGTGACCTGATTAGTAATATGTAAAAATATGTTACTAAAACATAACTGTTTGTTAACATCCATCATTTCGGTAATTATTACTGTTTGTCTTGGGATTTTTGCACTTTAATTATCTCTATTCTCACTGTTATACACATCATTATCAAACATTTGTATAAGGATAATCTGATGAAGTGGGATGCTAGCAATGAAGGGTTGTGCCCAATGGAATGCACTACCTGTTAAGACTTTGTCTTCTCTGCCCTAGAAGTATGTTTCTGATTCAAGGTAAGATCATAACTCAAAGAGAGTGCATATGCTCTACATTCAGTAGGGACCAGATAGCATTCACAGCCTCTCCCCTTAAGAGATTGTGGGAGCAGCCAATGAAGAAGGGCATTGACTTGAGCCCTGGGAGAGAATTGGCCCCTTCTCATGTGGAATGTCCAGTTTTTATACTTTACATAACAAATGGTCAGCAATCACCAGACCCAACAAACATTGTGCTGGGGACAATCTAGGGAGAGAGGTGTAGATAACGGTGAGCCTAATTAGCAATGCAACAGCAGAAGGGTTTCAAAATATTCTTTTAATTTTGGGGAGACAGTTTATTGAACTCTGCATTCTGGAAGCATTCCACTGGTACCTTCCCCAAGAGCTTCATCATAACTCACACTTTCCTGCCTGTTTGTGATCAATAAACCACTTTTGCCAGTTATACAGGCACTTATCCTTTTGGAATCAATATTTTATTACTGTATCATCCATTCAGAGGGAATCTATAATGTTATTAAAGATATTTATTTGGCACCGTGCCATTGTCATACAGCACTAAATGCAGAATTTTTATGAGTTGCATATGCAACAATTATAGGACTGTTTTAGTAACAAAGGCAAAAGACTGATGGTGTTGTGTTTTTCTATTCAGCTCTTGATTTGTCTATAAAGGTGAAGCATCATGAAGAAAACATTGCACACTGTAGAGAAGAGATGTGTCATAAAAAAGAAGTACACTGGAAAATTGAAGATCTGCTATAACCATGGGTGATGCTTAACATTTAACTGAGAATTTTTGGAGAAGATAAGAATGAACGAGAAGGAATAATAATAATAATAATCATAATAATAATAAACTGCAGAGCTGGAAGGGACCCTAAGGATCACCAGGTCCAGCCCCTGTCAAGGCATTTAATTCCCCAGCCAACTGATCAGTAAGAAATCAAACTCCTAGTCATTGGCTCTCCAGCCAGAGACCAAAACAACTGAGTTACAACTCTATCCCATGACCATTAAAATCTGTTTTTAAAACCAGGAAAAACCACCTCCAAAAATTGTACCCTCATGAGCAACTGCCTTTTCTAAAATAAAAATAAAAATATAAAAAAATCCCTCAGCCATGCCCCCAAAGCGAATCCCAAGCAAGTAGAGATGGGCACGAACTGAAAAAAATGGCAATTCATTTCATTTCATTTTCTGGTCCAGTTTGGTTTGTTAATTATGAAATGAATTTTTATAAAAAAAAATCATTTTGTAATTCATTTTAGTTCGGGTTTGTTTGTTTTTTTCTTTTTGAACCCCACCAGTGGTTTATTTTATTTTATTTTATTTTTATCCTGCCAGATTATTTTTATTTTTATTTTTATTTTTATTTTTTATTGCTGACCATGTGACCTGCCTACCAGCTGTAGCGTGGACCGGTCAGCTTTTTTGTCAGCCCACGGGCCGGTTTCTATTTTTTTATTTTTCCATTTTCTATTTTCATTTTTATATGTCCATTTTCCCTTTATTTCTTTTTGGAATTTTAGTCATTGTTCTTTTTCCTTCCTTCCCTTTCCCTCTTCCTTATCCCTTCCTCCCCTCCCAACCTCTCTTGTTCCCTCCCTTCTTTTTCTTTTCCTCTTTTTTCTTTCTTCTTTCCTTTTGACAGTAGGGGAAATGGGTAGCAGGAGAGCGAAGGGAACATTGCAGAATCTAGTAGAATTGATAAATGTTTAAGGGGGAAAACAAGAGGGTAAATTACTTTAGATTGTGCGGATGTGGGAGACCTGGCTGTGACTCAAGTTGCTGGGAATGGCGCCCCCTTCCCCTTAGAGTCGCACTGGAGTACAATGCAGTGTGGATAAAGGAGGGGGAGGTAAGATTGATAATTGTAGGGTGGTTGGATATGGCTGGGGATAGGTTTAGATTACTTTATATTATTGTTTTCTTAATGTGTTTTTATTGAGTTTTTTGTTACATGTAACACAACAGGGTCAAAACAAACATGCGATTTAAAGGGGGCATGGGGACTAACATAAAAGTAGCTACTTTAAATGTGAAAGGCCTAGGATCTGTTATAAAGAGAAGAAGAATAGAAGCTCTATTGAAGAAGAGTAAAGTGGACATTATTTTCCTACAAGAGACTCATCAATCAAGAGATGGGACCAACGAACTCAAGCTACAGAATATCAACATTTACGAGAAAGGGTATGGGACTTCAAAATCTAAAGGAGTTGCCATTTTAATTTCTAAATATTGCGAATTTGTAGTACAAGAAGTAATAAAGGATGACAATGGTAGATATTTAATAATTCAGGGTTTATTGGGAGAAGACTATACTCTAGTAAATGTTTATGCACCTAATGTACAGCAAGGAGTTTTTTATGAATCTGTTCTAAAAGAATTGGAGAAGGTGAAAAAAGGGTATGTTATTATGTTTAATATGGTACTGGACAAAGTAAAGGATAAGTCTGATATTAAAAGGGATGATATGTTTAATAGAACTACTATTTTGAATAAAGTAATGAAAACTGCAAGTCTAAAGGATATTTGGAGAGAATTAAAGGGTGATGAGAGAAGATATACATATTATTCTTCAGTTCATAAAAGTTATTCTAGAATAGACTTTATATTTGTATCCCATAATTTGCTTTTTAAAATAATTGAAACAGAAATTAATACTATAAAAGTAACGGACCATGCTCTAATGGAAATGGAATTGAAGGTTTAAAAAGATTATAAAGAGGCAAGAAGATGGAGAATGAACTCTAGTATTTTTCAAAATGTAGATGCAATTGAAAGGGTAAAAAATGAATGGCAAGAAATATGGTCTATAAGCAGCTGGAAGTGAAATGGGATTGATATGGGACACTATGAAGTCAGTTATGAGGGGATTAATTATAAAGGAAACGTGTAAATTTAAAAGATCGAAAGAGGAGAATATTAAGAAATTAGAAGATGTAATTAAAAACCTGGAGCATAAGTATCTTGTAAATAGAGATAATAGAACATTTTTAGAACTTCAAGCTAAAAGAAAAGAATTAGATAGCATAGAACTAGACAAAGTTCAGAGAGATTTAATGTATATGAAGAGAAATTATTTTGAATTTAGTAATAAAAACTCTAGATTTTTGGCACGGTTATGTCAAGCTAGAAGAGCAAAAAACGCAATAGGTGTGATTAGAGATAAATCAGGAAAGAAGTGTAGCCTGATGAAAGAAAAATTGCAAATATTTCAAGAATTTTATGAAGATTTATATATGGGATGCAATGTCCCAAAAGCAGACATAGAAGACTATGTTAAAGAAATTGTTAAAGAAAAGATTTTAGAGACAGACATGAGGGAACTAGAAAAACCAATTCAAGAGGAAGAGATTGGAGCAATTATTGATAAGCTAAAAAATGGTAAAACCCCAGGCTGTGATGGACTAGATTCAGATTTTTATAAATTGTTTAAATCAGTTTTAGTTCCAAGATTAAAAACACTCTTCAATAGAATCTTACAAGGAGATAAAATTATCTTGGACATATTCATTAACAACTCTCATTCCAAAACCTAACAAGGATGTGATGGACCCTAGTTCATATAGACCTATCTCATTAATTAATCAAGATGCTAAGATTTTTACCGCAATATTAGCGAATAGAATGAATGGGTTTATTACAAAATATATCAAGGAAGATCAAAATGGGTTTTTAAAGGGAAGACAAATGTCTAATTTAACTAGAAGAGTGTTGAATATTATATATGATACAGAAACGAATAAACAGAAGACTGGTATTTTATCATTGGATGTATTTAAGGCTTTTGATTGTGTGGAATGGCCAATACTAAAAATAGTGATTGAAAACTGGGGGTTTGGAATGAAATTTAGAGGGGTGATAGATCAATTATATTCTGAAAATACATCTGAGATAATAATTAATGATGGGATTTCAGATCGGATATCTCTAGGCCGAGGTACTAGACAAGGTTGCCCCCTCTCCCCAGTTCTATTTTCTTTAATGATTGAAATGTTTGCGGATAAAATAAGGAATGATGAGTTAATTAGCGGATTAGGTACTGATAATAAAGTAAAGATTAATTTATTTGCAGATGATTCCTTATTGACAATTAAAAATCCACTAGAGAGTATGGATAGAGTTAAATATCATTTGGAGAAATTTGGGTCAATATCTGGATTGAGGGTTAACTGGCAGAAATCTCAGGTGATGCTGTTTAATCATAACAAGGAAGAACAAGAAGTGTTTACCCATAACTACGGATGTAAGATAAGTAACTCAATTAAGTATTTAGGTATAGAATTAGTAAAGGACACACAGAAACTAAAGGAATTTAATTATAGTAAACTGAAGAAAGAAATTAAGAATAAAATGTTAGAATATTCAAGTCTAAAACTTTCTTGGTTTGGGAAGACTGCATTGATGAAAATGAAAATTTTACCAAAATTAAATTTTTTCTTTATGATGCTTCCAATACAGTTAAGTAAGGATGACTTTAAATTTTGGCAAGATTTAATTAATAACTATTGTAACATTGGTAAAAAAAGCTAGAATAAACAAAAAAATATTGGTATATGGCCCAAAATAAAGGTGGTATAGGTTTACCGAATGTTAAAAATTATTATTTAGCAAATCAAATAAGGTTTATTGGGGATATTGTGTTTAGTCCAGAAAGATTAATATGGTGGAAAATGGAATCATCGGAAATAAAGGAGGATATTGAAAAATACTTATTTGGCACTATTAAGAAAATAAAGTTAAATGAGATTAATAACCCCTTTCTTAGATTTATGTTGAATGCATGGTATCTACATAAGAAAAAATTATGTCCCTCAGACTCACCATTGAGATCTGTAACTGAAATGGAGAATTTCCCTACAAATTTGAAAGTTTTCAAAAAAGTATTTAGGGATAAACAAGTGATTAGATTGAAAGACTGGATAGGTAAGATGAGAGGGAAAGTACAAATGAAGGAAATTCTCCAAGATAGGGATATATCTTGGTTTAATTTTATACAATTAAAGAAATGGACTGATACTTGGATAAAGAAAAATAATAAATGCAGAGAGTACACAAAATATGAAGAACTCTTATTGTTGTATGAGGATACTCAGAAGGAAATAGTAGTAAATAGTAGTAAAAGGTATTGTTAGTAAACTATATAAAATTATTTCGGATTTAGATGAAAATAGGGGAGGATCTGGAGAGAAATTATTGTGGGAACAAGATTTTAAAAAAGAAATAAGAGAAGAAGACTGGGCTAAAATATGGAGAATGAGAATACTTAGATCTATGTCTGTTAGAATAAAGGGAAAAAATTTAAAATAAGTTAAAATAAGTTTAAGATGGTATTGGACACCAGTGAAATTGAATAAAATGAATGCAAATTCTTCTAAGCTTTGTTGGAAATGTGATAATGAGCTTGGTACCTTTTATCATTTGTGGTGGGAATGTAAAATGACACAGACATTTTTGAAAAGTATTTTTAAAGAACTAAGTGAAATATTAGAAATGACTATAGAGCCTAAATCTGATATTGCTTTGTTATCAATATTTGTGGATCAAAATTATGATGTTAAAACTAAAGAGTTGATTACAAATTTGTTGACAGCAGCTAGATTAATAATTGCTAGAAATTGGAAATCTAAATATGAACTATGTTTAGAAGAATTGTATAATGAAGTATGGAATATTGCTTTAAATGATAAATTGACTTGTTCTCTCAAGGTTAAAAAAGGAGAGTTAAAAAGAGATATTTTCTATGATATATGGGGTAGATTTATTGAATATGTGCTTGTACGGGATAAGGGTAAGGTTTCCGCGCAACAATCGATTTTGTTCTGGAGGGGAGGATGACGAATGTAAATATGAAAAGTGATCCTGTTGGTGAAGGGGTGCACTGTTGTTGATGTTTGTCTTTTTTATGTAATTTGTATATTTTTTTTAAATAAAAATCTTTTTTGTGACAAAAAAAAAGCAAAGAGAAAGCCTTGGGCCCCAGTAACCCCAAAGTCCTTTCTCTACACACACACACACACACACACACACACACACAGGCCTTAGAGTGGGCAGGCAGGTGGAGGGCGGGTGGAGGTGGGCCCAGATGCCTACGCCACATGCCCCACCTCACCGGAGCCCCAAACGGAATATGGAAAGTGCATAGGGGCTCTAAGGCCAGTTTTCCTGCCCTTCCTCCTCCTCTTCCTCCTCCCTTCATGAGCTGAGGAAGCGGCTTCCAGCTGTGGAGACAGAAGAGGCAAGACTACAGCTGTGGACATGGGGACAATGGAAGTGCTCCTTCAACCACATGATTTTGGCAGGGGAGACAATGCCTTTTTTTAAATGGATCTTCCAGGACGTGGGATAGCAGGCATAGCCAGCAGTTCTTGTAACGTGGAACAAGAAAAAGTTGTTCATGCACACCCAGCCACATGTTCTAAGTAAAACTATCTGAGAAAGGAAAGAGGAAGTAAACTTAATACAAAACTAAAGTCCAATTGCAGAGAGCTTGTGTACATTTGGAAAGCATTTCTTTTCATGGAAGGGAAGGTTACGGAGAGTGTTTTGTGACCACAGTCCTTCATGCTACTCTGATTCCTACTTTCAAGGGTCCCATGAGTTTCAGAGGCAGCTGCTCTAGGGTACCTGGACTGTAATACAATAGCTGGGATGAAAAAGCTCAGGTGCAGACACACATCCATTTGAATCTTGCCCATCTACTACATTTAGCCAGCTCTACCACTTTCAAACCTATAGGGTGTTCAGTATCTACCGAAGTATTGAGTTTATGATGATCTTATAACATTCAATCAATCAAGTAGTAGTAGTAGTAGTAGTAGTAGTAGTAGTAGTAGTAGTAGTAGTAGTAGTAGTA
>JAHTLZ010000030.1:2652389-2670208 GCA_023846285.1 Phrynocephalus versicolor | reverse complement strand
ATAATAATAATAATAATAATAATAATAATAATAATAATAATAATAATGGTGGTGGTGGTGGTGGTGATGATGATGGTGATGCATTTTATATATGCCTATACCTATTATTACACAGGTAAAATAATAGGTATAGATTTTAGTGTGTGTTTTGGTGTATGTATACAGAATGCTTTCAGAAAAATGTATTTCAAAATAGGCTTATTTTTTGAGTGGCTGTGCCTAAAATTGGCAAAACAATATGTGGAATTGTATCTAAAAATGTACATCCTGGTCCATGCCCATTATCAGCTTCCACTGGCCCCTAACGTGTTTATGTCACAAACTGAGCATACAGGCATTAAGACCAATGAAAATCAATTTGGCCAGCAATGGATCGAGTTTACTACAGTGTACTCTTCCAATAGTCCTTTAACAGCAAAAGCTTTTTTGCTTTTTCCTTCCTTCCTTCCTTCCTTCCTAGGAGAACCTGAGATTTTTTGCCTTTGTCATTAGATCCATTGCAATTTGCTTATCGTGCAAAATACATCAATAGATGATGCTATTAATATGTCTTTATATAGTGCAACATCTTGAATCGCCAAAGTCTTATGCAAGGGTTCTTTTTGTTGATTTTAGTTCTGCATTTAACACTATTATTCCGGATAGCCTTATGACTAAATTAAATCAGCTGGCTGCAGCTGATCATATTTGTAAATGGATTCTAAGCTTCCTAACAGACAGAAAGCAGCAGGTGAAGTTAGGTAAAACTATATCAGATATTAGCAAGGTTAGCATAGGAGCCCCTCAGGGTTGTGTGCTTTCTCCATTTCTTTTTTCCTTATATACCAATGATTGTACCTCAAAGGGTTCCTCTGTTAAAATAGTGACGTTTGGAGGTGACACTACAGTGTTTGGCCTCATTCAGGACAATGATGAATCTGCCTATAGGCGAGAGATTGAACAACTAGTTTTATGGTGTATCCAAAATAATCTTGAATTAAACACATGCAAAACTGTTGAAATGGTGGTGGATTTTAGGAGGACTCGCTCTATACAACACCTCTTATAATATCAAATAATTTAGTGTCAGTAGTGGAGTCCTTTAAATTTTTAGGTACTATTATATCTCAAGATTTAAAATGGTCATCTAATATTAAAAGTATTATTAAGAGAGCACAACAAAGAATGTTTTTTTCTGCATCAACTTAGGAAGTTCAGACTGCTAAAAGAACTGTTGATTGGATTTTATAGAGGTGTTATTGAATCTATCATCTGTTCCTCTATAACTGTCTGGTTTAGTTCTGCGACTGAGCAGGACAGATAGACTTCAACTGATAATTGGAACTGCAGAAAAATTATTGCTACTAATTTGCCATCTATTGTGGAATTGTATACCACACGAACTAAAATTAGGGCGATGAAAATATATACAGATTCTGCACATCCTGAACATAATCTGTTTTGATTGTTACCCTCAAGGCAACATTTTAGGGCATTGTATACTAGGACAACTAGATATAAAGATAGTTTCTTTCCAAGTGCTATCAAGCTGTTGAATAATTAATTTTTATTTATTTTCTTCCTTTTTAAATAATAGGTTATGTTGTGTTGTTGTACTGTGCTTTTATTGTTGAATATATGATTCTTATATTCCTTCTTATATATGGAGAGCATTTTTACCAAAACAAATTCTGGGTGTGTCCAACCACACTTGGCCAATAAAAGGATTCTGATTCTGATTCTGATTTTTGGGGAGTATCTGAGACACTTTTGGTATCCTGGGAGCCATAGTAAAAAAGCCAAAATAAAGTGAAATATCAGCACTTCCCACTGTGCTTCTTACCTCTCCACTTCTAATAGTAACAGCTGAAGCAGGATGCGGAATATTTTGAATTCCATCACACATATAAGAAGTATAAAAGCAAATAAATGATGAAGGAAGCTCAAGAAGAAAAGCAAGGAGACATACTGGTGCATATACAACACATGTAGTAGTGATCTTTCTGTGTACTCAGGGTGAAAACAGAATACAGTGGAACGTTGTATAATAAATGGTTTGTATAACATAAAATCTGTACAACATAAAAAGATAGAGGAAATTTGCTCAACAGAATTGCCTATGGGGTGAATCCGTACAACATAAAAATAGTCGCAATTAGGGATTATTCTGTTTTCAATGCATTCCTATGGGAAATTTGTATAAAGTAAATTTTGCTTAACATAATTTCATTTGGAACGAATTAATTCCTTTGTACAAAGTACCACTGTATGTGAATTTAACCAAATGAAATACATAGTATTTGTGAGGTGATATGAAGTGATTACCTCTCTTCTTTACTGAGAGCTAAAACACTGAAATGAAGAGGTCTAATCCTGTTGTGTTACAAAACCCACACCAGTTCTTTTGTCTTTAAAAGAGCATAAATGGAAGTTCCACATTGCAGCCAAAATCTGTATAACTCCACAAATGAAAGAGGAGGCAAGTGCTAAAGATTTTAAGTGCTCTTTGGGATTGTCTGCATATTGCATATTTTCCTTGGCAAAAATGTGAAGAAAATTAAAAAGCAAACACACCCAGATTTTAAAAACATTTGGAAAGATAACAATCCTTCACAACATTCTATAGGTATATCCATTTTACCGCCAGCCAGCCATCTGGAGTCTTTCTGTTGGCAATCAAGGGTAATGGGATTATACTTCAGGATCATCTTTAGTCATTTAAAAAAATATATTTTGTTTCTTTTTAAAAGGTGGGGAGGGAAGGCATGCTCTTTATCCCTGGAAGAATGGAAGGAATTATGATTTGGAGAAGATGTTGCAGACAGACCCACCAAAGCTATCTTTTATCTGGGAGGTAAATGAACTGAAACAGATGAAAGAGGCTTGAAAGAACTTACCTCAAGGCAAAATGTCTCTGTCACCAGCTGTTACTGAGAGATAATGTGCAATGACAAGTGATGTATAAGGGGGGAATCCAAATATCTACAGCCCTTTTCTCCTCTGGTTGAGGAAGGAAAGGGACTTCCTCATATCACTGACAAAGCTTCAAAGGAAGCAGCAAAATCTGCAGCCGTGAGTTATATATGTCCGTTTACCACTATCTTCAAAAGACTAGGGTACATTAAAAATAATCACCATTTTGGGATTTTATTGTACTTTTTTATCTAAAAGGTGTTTTTCACTACTATATTTTTCCATCTATAATAACCTTTTCCATCTATAATTATCATGAGGTGATAATTCTTACCTCATAAATGGGAGAAGTAAGAGCACACCCCATTACTTTTGTCCACAATGTTACACAGAAATTTAAAGCTTGACCTCCATCCCAATGACAATTATGTTGTCAATTATGCTGCCTACTACTGTAGGTGGGCAGAAAAACAATGGCAAAGAAAAACATTTTTCCATGGCTTTTCTTCCAACTTCTACTGTGTGAAAAGATTTTTGAAGCCAAATACCTCAAGGTTTTTAGTTGATTCTAGAAGCAGTTCAACAACAAGAAGTAAACAGATTTTCAAAGGCAAGTGGGAGCAGTAGATGATTTCTAAGGCTCAATTTGAGATTTTAAGGAGTTACAGAGAAATTCATATTCTAAAGTTATTCTTTTTAATGCTAAAAAGGTGTTTCCCAGAAGTCTATTTATGATATCTGTTTTCCATGCAGAACACTGTGCCTTGCTTACCTGTGTAGCATCACAGAGCAATTAAGATGCATTTCATTAGCTATGCAGAATACATTCCAGCTCCTATTTATAGATCCAAAGACCTGTGGCAATCTTGCATAATTATTTTGTTTTTCCAGTGTATCAAGCCTGCAACTGGTACAGTATATTTTAATTGCTGCCATTTGAATAATTAATCCAAAATTTGAAGAGTAAAATGCACACTGGTGGTTATGATGTCATGTAGCTGGTCATAATAAAATCATTAGCTGATTAAATCATCTTCACATCTTTGACTGATTATGCACCCAGATGCTAATCAATATGCCAGTGGTTGATTTCTTCCCTAAAGCGTTTAACAAACAAAATCACTACTTTCTTCTACTCTTTTACACTGAAATAAATTGCTGGTGTCTTGTCCATATAGTCTAGAGTTCTGTATTTATAGATCTCTCTAGTAGAGATGGGCACGACTTAGCGGTATTCCCGTTTCCATTTCCGTTACTCGGTTCCGTTACTCTACGGAAACGGTAACGGGAATTACTCCGCCAGACTTCGAGCTCGAACCGACGAACGAACAATTTTGGTCTGATTTGTTGTGCTCGTTACTTGCATCGCGCGATCGCGCGATGCCACGCGGCACAGAAAAAAAGTTTTTAAAAGTTAAAAAACCCGGTTCCCGGCCAAAAAGCAGGCGGAAATATGCCTGCCGTGCCTCAGGGCACCTACCAGAGGGGTGGTTTCTGGAGGTCCCCGGCCTCCCCCCCTCCTCCCTCCTGGGCTGCTCTGGTGGGACTCGCCGCAGGCTCGCAGCAGCAACAAGCCGCACGGCACGAGTCTCGCCTCCGGCTCAAGCGGCACGGACGGCACAGGAAAAAACTTTTAAACTCTCCCCCCACCCATTCCCGGGCCAAAAAGCAGGCGGAAAAATGCCTGCTTGACTAAGGGCACAGGGCACCTACCGGAGGGGGGGTTTCTGGTCTGGAGGGGGGGTCCCGGCCTCCCCCCCCTCCGTCCTGGGCTGCTCTGGTGGGACTCGCCGCAGGCTCGCAGCAGCAACAAGCCGCACGGCACGAGTCTCGCCGCCGGCTCAAGCGGCACGGACGGCGCAGGAAAAAACTTTTAAACTCTCCCCCCACCCATTCCCGGGCCAAAAAGCAGGTAGAAAAATGCCTGCTTGACTAAGGGCGCAGGGCACCTACCGAAGGGGTGGTTTCTGGAGGGGGATCCCGCCTCCCCCCCGTCCTGGGCAGCCGGACTCGCCATGCCATGCGGTGCGGGCGGGGGATCCAAAATGGGGCGGCGAACGCAATATTGTTTTTGAAATCGTGGTCCAAAAACACACAAGCACAACAGAAACACGCGAAAATTTATAAACTGCCAGATTTTTCAAAGTAGCAGTGGGTTTTTTCTTGCAACAAAATGTCTCTCCTCTCCTCCTCTGTCCTCCATTTATTTTATTTTATTTTATTTTATTTACACCTGCGCAATTATGGGCTGGCCGAGCCATGTGGGAGTGGACGACCATGCAAATTTTTGGAGCCATCCCACCAATCGCATGGCCACTTGGCCATGGAGACTTCTGGGATGTGCCAAAAAGCCCCCTAAAACCTGCCCTAGCCCCCTAACCCCCTAACCCTAATCCTTGACTCCTACCCATACATCACAGACTGTTCTTCTTAGTGGGTCAGAGAGGCACCCAGAGGTGCAACCCAATAGCCCACCGTAACCTTACCCGTCAGTAGCCTAACCCTAGCCCTTGCACTAACCCACCTTAACCCATAGCCAGATCTACTTGCATTGCACTACACGCAAGTACGATTCCCTTCTTTGTGGGACATGGCAGGTGCGACCCAGTCCTCGGAGGGTCGTACCAATGGACCAGGTGGTCTCACTGTCTGCAAATGGTATGCATATCCATATATGGTTATGCATGCCATTTTGCAGCAGCAGGTGAGGAGGGGAGACCCCCATGTTGAGGGGTCTCTTGGAGCCTGCTGCTGCCCCTTCCTAGTGGGTGAGGATAGGAGGCACCCACGGGTGCCTCCAGGAGCCCACTTTCCCTTTATAGCGGGCCAGAGGAGGCACCCACCCCACAGAGGTGCCTCCAGGAGCCCGCTACCCCCCCCAAAAAAACCAGTATACAGTGGTACCTTGTATAAAGGAATTAATTCGTTCCAAATGAAATTATGTTAAGCAAATTTTCCTTTATACAAATTCCCATAGGAATGCATTGAAAACGGAGTGATCCCAATTTTATGTTGTACGAATTTTCCCCATAGGCGATTATGTTAAGCAAATTTCCCCTATCTCCAGAATTTTTTATGTTGTACAAATTTTATGTTATACAAGCTGTATGTTATACAAGGGTCCACTGTAATGACAACGAAAAAATGAAAAAACGAAAAAACGAACCGACTAATTTTTGCGAAGTTTCGCGAAAAACGGAAACGAGCCGACACGGGCTGCCTCCGACACACGACAACTCGAAAACGTCATTTTCCCTAGTCGTGCCCGTCTCTACTCTCTAGACATGTACCTCTTTAATTCAAAACAATGGAGAAACTAGAGAAGCTTGTGTATTCAAGAGATTTACCTGGAAAGAGTTCACACTCTTATTCTCTTCCTTTTCTTTAGAGGTGCATAGGGATTGTTGGTAGAAGCTTGCCTACCCAGAAATAAATTTACAGTTACATCTATATTGACCTTGGAAATCCTTGCTTGTTTTGTCTCACATGGCAACATGAAGAACCACAGAATTATTCTCCTTTCCCTAGAAGAGGAGGAGATATTTTGTGGTGCATTGGAAGGAGAGCAAGAACAATTATTTTGCACAAATAACAGCTAGTGCTAGTCTAGTTTTAACATAAGTAATGCAACATGCTCCACAAAATATTGTTAAAGACTGGAAGCATCCTTAGGAACGGTTGCCAGTTTAACTAAAGAAGTTCTGAACTATGTGCAGATATTGATAAATCATTTCAGTGCTATTTTGGTTGTTCCTTTTTTTTAAAGGACTTTGGATGGATCTATGAAATATAAAAACAATGAAAAATCTGGGGAAACCATGTTTCTTAAAATTTCAGCTCTAAGTGAAATGATGGCTGCAGTTTTCTTACTAAAAATAATTGTTATGCTGATTATTTCAGTCTCACATCTTTGCCTAAAAGTTGAATAAACAGCTTTCTTTAATGGAAGCATAAAATATATGTACAGTATTATTATAAAAATGGATAAAATAAAACAATGTTGAAAGAAACAGAAAAGGCTAACAGCCCCTACACTAACAACTGTCTACACTACCACCACTACTGCCAAATGAAGAAGTGCATATGCATTAATGCTCCTTAATTTTTTATCTGTGCCGATGCTGTGTTCTACAGCTGATTTTAAATTAGAGGGGTTTGCCTACTTGAAAAATAAAACATTTAGAGCTATTTAAAAGGGATACAAAAACCCCAGTGGCACTAGGACTCTGGGGATGGTACTGATTTTAGAGGACACACAGCACGCAAAGCCAAAAGAGCATTAAGTTCAAAGAAAACAGCCTTCGCATTAAAAAATCTGAAGAACCATAAAATCAAAGTAGGTTTAGCAGAATAACATTCATAAAAGGAAAAGATGTAAGAGGAATGTTATCTTTCACAGTTAATACTGAGAACATAAACTCTTGAGGTCATTTTCTCCATTCCCATGTGCCACTGACTTATGATAATCCTTTCTGTATAAAGTTTTCCTCACATTTTTGCTGTTGTGGCCATGACCAAGAAGAAAGGAAGTCAATTCCATGGGCCTGCCCTCAGGCACTCATACCTCTGTCCAAGAAATTTGGGGAGGGTTCAGGGTATTGCCCCACTCCAGTATTATCACCCAACCCCCACCATCACTGGCTATGCAAAAAGCAAGTATTAATTGCCTGTCTATCTAATTAAGCCAACCAGCCAGCACGATCAGCTTCCTGCTGCCACAGCCACGCTGCCTGTGGAAGCCATGTGTTAATTCCCTTAATTGGTCCTCATCGCAACTGAAAATGATTCTATTTTGTTGATTAAAATGCCATGTAAATGCGTAGATCTCCTTATTTCTTTAATGTCTCCGTTGACTTCATCGCTGTGGGAACTGCACTCCCTGCAGAGTACAAATGAGCTAATCATTCCCATGTGGAGAAAAGGTAGTTTGATAAATCACATAATGGCAATAAGACATGCAAAGTTTTGAAATAAATGTCTGGTGGAGTCTTATTAGTTGACAAGACCTCACTGGGACATCAAAATGACCAAGATATATCTGTTTAAAAACTTCCTTTTGTTTCAGTTCTGATTTTTAAATGCATTGTAATACACTGAATAAATTGTCTACCTCGGCATTGATTTTGATTATTTTGAAGCTCTCCTGAGGATTAAAAGATGTAAAATGTTTTTGTCTACATGTAAGCATAGACACTTAAATTGTTACTAAAATGGAAGTTACAAAGCTTTCCAAGAAGAACTGACCTACAGTTGATCTTTTTTTTGACCACATGGGGGATGGGAGAGTCACTCACATACTGAAAGCAATCTGATTTCACATTTGTTTCAAGCGAAAGCCCTGAGGCGTGTGTGCGTTTTTCTTCCCCACTTTAATAATTCAGAGGCGGAAAGGTTGCTGTCCATCTCTATCAATGCAAAACTGAATGGATAGCAAAATGACAGATGGTGTACCTCTTTGTTTCATTTTTTCCCCCCTGGGGGTCACTCTTCAATTCTTCCTGTACTTGCCTCCTAGAAAATCTATCATTTAATAACCATGCTATTACTACAGTTGATGGCCTGCGGTTCAAAGGTTATTAATGCACAAACGGTTTCACAGTGCGAACATCCACTATTGCTCAGCATTGCCATAGCAAACTCTCACTGATATGGCTGAACAGATAACAAAACTCAAACCCACATGGAAATAAAAAGCATTGTGGCACTTTAAATACTAAGCAACTTATTTCAGTGTGAATTATCCTGAATTATGACTCACTTCTTCAGACATACGAAGCATGCAAGGCCATAGCTTTATATGCCGAGTACATGATAGTGAAGTAGGGACCGAATGAGATGGGGGAGAGACAGTGACAATTACATTGCTAATGAACTTTCAGCATGGTAATGGCATGACAGTTTTAACATTCAAGCAACTGATTATTTAGATATCCTGTTAATACGTGGAGCAGTCAGCTTGTCTGCCCATTGATAACCAGAGGTAGAAATCTAGCTTTGAAGTATGCAAGAAGAGCTCATCGAAGTCCAAGAGGGCACCGGCATGGTTAACAAGTGGAGTTAGAGAAGCTCTAAAGCGCAAGGAGCGGTCTTTCTGTAAATGGAAATCCTCCCCAAATGAAGAAAATAAAAAGGAACACAAACTCTGGCAAAAGAAATGTAAGAAGATGATAAGAGAGGCAGGGAAAGACTTTGAGGAACGTATGGCTAGCAATATAAAGGGAAATAATAAAAGCTCCTTTAAATATGTTAGAAGTAAAAAAAACTGGTTGGCTCTCTGGATGGTGAGGGGGAAAGGGGACATAAAGGAAGACTTGGAAATTGCAGATAAATTAAATGAGTTCTTTGCATCTGTCTTCACGACAGAAGAACTTTGGCAGATTCCTCTGCCCAAAGAGCCCCTCTTGACTAAAGAATTAAATCAAATACAGGTTAAAAGAGAAGATGTATTAGGACTAATTGATACATTGAAGATCAATAAGTCACTGGGCCCAGATGGCATCCACCCAAGGGTTATTAAGGAATTGAGAAATGAAATTGCAGATCTCTTAACGGTAATATGCAACTTGTCTCTTAAAATGGCCACAGTGCCGGAGGACTGGAGGATAGCGGATGTCACACCAATTTTTAAAAAAGGAAGGAGGGGGGACCTGGGAAACTACAGTCTGGTTAGACTTATATCTGTCCCACAGAAGAGGCTGGAAAGCCTCATCCAAAAGAAAATCTTAAAACACATAGAAGAACAAACCTTGCTGAGAGAAAATCAGCATGGCTTCTGTAAGGGTAAGTCTTGCCTGTGAAATCTTTTAGAATTCTTTGAAAAGATCAACAGGCACGTGGATTTGGATGAATCGGTGGATATTATCTATCTTGATTTTAAGAAGGCTTTTGACACAGTCCCTCACCAAAGGCTGCTGAGAAAATTGCACATTCAGGGGATAAGAGGGCAGGTCCTCTTATGGATTGAGAACTAGTTGAGATCCAGGAAACAAAGAGTATGTGTCAATGGGCAATTTTAACAATGGAGAGAGGTGAAAAGCAATGTGCCCTAGGGATCTGTCCTGGGTCCTGTGCTTTTCAATCTGTTCCTAAATGACCTGGAAACAAGGATAAGCAGCGAGGTGGCCAAGTTTGTGGATGACACGAAACTTTTCCATGTGGTAAAACCCAAAGAAGATTGTGAAGAGCTCCAGAAGGATCTCTCCAAACTGGGGGAATGGGCTGCAAAATGCAAAATGTGTTACAATGTAGCAAAATGTAAAGTAATGCACATTGGAGCAAAAAATCCAGATTTTATCTATCATGGGCTGCAAAATGCAAAATGTGTTACAATGTAGCAAAATGTAAAGTAATGCACATTGGAGCAAAAAATCCAGATTTTATCTATCAACTCATGGGCTCTGAGCTATCTATGATGGATCAGGAAAGAGACTGTGGTGTGTTGGTGAACAGCTCAATGAAGGTGTCTACCCAATGTGTGGTGGTGAAGAAGGCCAATTCCTTGCGAGGGATTATCAAAAAGGGGATTGAAAATAAAACAGCCAACATTATTATGGCATTGTACAAAACATATAGTAAGGCCGCACCTGGAGTATTGTGTACAGTTCTGGTCACTGCATCTCAGAGAGTGGTTAAAATGATTATTAGGCTGGGGTACCTCCCTTATGAGGAAAGGCTACAGCATTTGGGGCTATTTAGTCTGTAAAAAGGTGCCTGATATGATTGAGACATACAAAATAATGCAGGGCATGAGTAAAGTGGATAGAGGGACACTCTTCTTCCTTTCACAAAATACCAAAACTAGGGGACATCCACTCAAACTGAGGGTTGGGAGAGTGAGAACAGAGAAAAGAAAATATTTTTTTACCTAGCATGTTGTTAGTCTGTGGAACTCCTTGCCACAAGATGTGGTGATGGCATCCAGCCTGGATGCCTTCAAAGGGAGATTGGACAGATTCCTGACTGAGTATTCCATCACAGGTTACAAGCCATGAAGGAGATGTGTAATCTCCAGGCTTAATACCGGGGTACTTCAAGGACCGTATGCAGGGGAGTGGTATGAAGAGACAGATATCTAGTCTCATGTGCTTCCGGACACATTTGGTGGGGCCACTGTGAGATACAGGAAGCTGGACTAGATGGGCCTTTGGCCTGATCCAGAATGGCTCTTCTTATGTTCTTATGTTTTTATTTTCCAGGACATTTTACTGGCCTCATTCTTGTCTAAACAATATGTACATTTCATGCTAAAGCTCCATTTAACCGGGATGAACTTATTTTTAAAAGGCTCTCCAAGGAACAGCAATGTAGGAAGGGAGCAAGATTCACAGGGTTAGATGCAAAGCCAGCAATAACTCACAAGAGACAAGGAAGCAAGGAAACCCCAGGGAGTCCAGGGAGCATCACTGCACAAGGGTTCAAACGGATGAGCTCCATTGAAGCAGATGGGAGCAGCCGTGAATGCCACACTAGTGTTTCTGTTCAATGCTTCTTCTGCACTTCTGGTTGAATGGGTTTATTCATTTATATTTTAAATTGTTGTTGTGATTTGCAAACGCAGAAGGCAGCAAGCCATGTATTTTTACAGATTGCCTGCCCTGTACCTTCTGCTATGGGATACTTTTAACAAACCTACGACAAACACACATCTAGAAGCCAGTGGCCTGAATCTTATTGGTTAGTTACACTGCTGCCATTTACACCATTATACACTGGTGTAAGTGCAATGGTGTAAATTGCTGCAATGATCTGCTACACTGGTGTAAGTGCAACGGTGTAAATTGTTGCAATCATCTGCTGCTAGTTGAAGAGGTGTTACTTGCCTCCCTCATCAGGAACCAACCCACGTGATTAATGCCTAACAAAAGATGCAAGCAGGGAATTGTTAACTGAGAGCAATTTACCACTGCAATTTATATCACTGTGCTTAAGCCAATAGGATTCTGGCCAACCAACTGGTAGACTGTGGTGAGAATAGCTCCTTTAATTAATTCCTTGTCTTGTCCAGCTGCCAACTTATAATGTGGATATTTTAGAAAAATATGAAGTATTAAAATATTCCCCAAATGCCTGCAATCTGAGCCCCATGAGAAGCATTGCTACAGATGATAGTTTCGAGAAGCTGTTCTATGAGTAAAGCAAAAACTCTAGCAAGACATTTCATAATTTTCAGCCTTGTTATCTGAATTAGAGTCCTGCCTGTGAACAAAACTTGTGTTCCCAATGCCACAGAAGGTTCTGCTTATGCTCTGTTGGGTGCAAAGATAACCTTCCTTCAAATCTCACTGCTTAATGTGATTATGCCAATAGGTGCACCCATAGCTGTCAAGTGTCCCATAATAGGCGGGATTTCCCATTTTTACCACTCTTTCCCACTGTCTTCCCAGGTGATATTTCTCCCCCCCCAGAAATGCCCCCCTTTTTTTACTCTGGCCAGTGGCTAGCCCTCAGATTCTGGCTAAGGCTGCTGGCCCGCTCCTCTGTTTCCGCAATGCTGCTCCTGCTGGGGTCCTGGTAAAGGCAGCATCTTGGAGGTTCCCACCCCGCTGTCCCAGTAGCAGCAGCAGAATTGATTGCAGAGACAGAGCAGTGGACCAGCAGCCCTGGCCAGCATCTGAAGGCCCCAATCTGCACTGAGGGGTGTGCTGGAGGCAGGGAATGGATGGAGGAGCCACGCCTCCAGCTTCCCCGCTTGGGCTGGTCAGTCTCGCTGCTCCATTCGATCGCTCATGTCAGCATATCACTGGGCTGGGAGTGGGGGGAGACTGTTTCCCATTCCTTCCCAACCTCTCCCCTCCCACTTCATCCGCACGAAGACCGGAGCCCTTGTAAGGAGAGGGGGAAGAGGGAAGGGGCTCCTTGAATGGCAAGGCAGTGATGAAGGCAAAGGAGCTGCCTCCGAGGAAAAGGTGCCCTGCATAGGTTGCCCAGGCACCTTCTCCCTAGCTTTGCAAGCAGGGGCAGCGCATCTATTAAGGCGAACTAGGCAATTGCCTAGGGTGCCAAAATGGAGAGGGGGTGCCGCCTGCCCGCCTGGGCCCACCCGCCCACTGCCCGCCACTGCAATGGCAAAATGGAGAGGGGGTGCCGCCTGGGCTCACCTGCCCACTGCCCGCCACTGCAATGGCAAAATGGAGAGGGGGTGCCGCCGCCGCCTAGGGCGCAAAAAAACTAGCGCCAGCCCTGTTTGCAAGGCACGCCTTTTATCTTTTAAATTCGGCACGCCCTGGTGACAAGGTAGAGAAGGGACTGCGGCTTGGTGTGGTGGGAGGGGTGAGCAGTGTGCACAGGTGCACATGTGCATGTGTGCGTGCATGCATGTGGAAGCTTGATTTTGTGCACACACGCCCATGGTAGCACAAACGCATTGCAACTCTCTCCTCTCTTCCCGGCCAGCACCGGGGAAAACTTGACAGCTATGGGTGCACCACTACCCTGAACAATGCTTTTACACCATGTGTCTCCCCCCTCCCCATTATTTAGTCTTGAAATAATAGTAATAATCATGAGCTGTCAGGTCAGGTCTAACTTATGGCAACCCTTTAAAGGGTTTTCCAGGTAGACAGTACACTGACGTGATTACCCGTTCCCATCTTCTGAGAGCACTCTGAGACTGTGCAGCTTGCCCAAGGCCACATAAGCTGACTTTAAACCTAGGCACAGTGGGGGATCGAACTCCCCACCTCTGGCTCTACAGCTAGATTCCTAAACCACTGAATTATAAATATATTTTTAATTTGTGATATGACAAAAAGTGACAGCCTCCATTTTATAAGTGGCAGGGTTGTTTTTCTGAAGAACAAGAGCAATTTAAAAATAGGAACCTCTGAAATATTCTATGAACAAGGAAGCATAAATAAAAATAAAAAATAAAACCCTTACCTGAAAAAAAAAACCCCAAAATCTGCTCATTCGGAGTGATAATGGATTTTTCATTATCAAAATCGGTCTCGTTACTTGAACAGTACTGGAGGAAAAGCACCAGGCTATACGGTAGAATGACTTTACATGCATTAATATTATGGGCTATATTTAGACTCCACCCTTGGACTTTCCTCTCTTATCCTTGTCTCAGTTCCAGTTTCATCTGTATTCTCCACTCATCAAGCAACAAAGAAGGTCATTTGCTTGTAAGAGCATGTTTAGTCTGTAGTCATTTTGATGAGTAGGGCAGGAATGGGTGCTTATATTAAAGGTGGAGTAAATGGATAAAGTGATGTGAAAATCTTTTTGACTTAAATTGCCTTTCAATATTCACACAATCATGAGTGCTAGTTTCAATTTTCAATATTATCACAATCATGAGTGCTAATTTTTCTGGCTTCATTTGACTTACAGGAATAGAGACAGCCAGCTGTAACTGTAGGGTGAAATGCAGAGCTAATTTTCTTGCTTACTTCAACTTTTCCTACCCTTATGGTCTTTTCCAGCAAATCTTGCCTTCTCACATCACATAGTGTTCAAAGTACAATGGTCCCCCCCCCACTTTCACGGTTCATTTACTGCGGTCCTGCTATATCACGGGACCACAGTACCCGGAAAGGCCTTGAGGAAGGGGGGAAGGTTTGGGGGCTTTTTAAACCTCCCCCCTTTCACCAAACTCCAGGCTCCAGCTGATTGGCACTGGGGTGCGGAAACAGAAGGTTTTTCTCCCCCACCCCAGCATGAATCAGCTGGAGCCCAGGGCTTGCCTCCGGAGGTATCATGTGCTGCTTCTCCCCACCCCCTTGGGGTGCTGGTGAGTGGCACGCGATGCTAAAAAGGGCTTTCAGGCGGGGCCGAGTGCTCGGCTCCATGGCCAAGATCCCTTTTTAAACATTGCACGTCGCTCACCCGCACCCCCCAGGGTGCTGGGAAGTGGCGCGTGATGTTTAAAATTGTGCCCCCTCGAACTGCATCCGAATATAATGGATTTTCAATGATCACGAGTCGGGTGGGTCCCTAACCCCCACGATAGATGGGGGGTTACTGTATGAAACCCTCAGGGCATGATCATATGGTTATTTAACTCATTATTTCTAGCATTGTATATTAATTGTACAACAGCCAATGAACATTTGGTATGTAACTTATAAATAATATTTATTTATTTATTTATTTATTTATTGGATTTTTATACTGCCCATCTGACAGCTTTATGATGTTTGTCTTATTTATTTAGATATTTTATATGGTATTATTTTTATAATACCATATAAAATATCTAAATAAATAAGACAAACATCATAAAGCCATCAATTAAATCAAAAAGTAACAGAACAGTGATAATAATAAAAAGTACTATGAAAGACAGAACCGAGGTGGATTGAATTGTCAAGAGTGGATCAGGAACAGTGGTAATCAATAACCCGGGAAAACCACTCTTAATAGCCAGGTCTTCAATTATCTTTGAAAGACCTGCAGCGTGGGGGCCTGGCAGGTCTCCAAGGGCAGCTGCTTCCATAAGCTAGGTGTCACCAGTGAGAAAGCCCAATTCCTAGTAGCTGGTTTTGGGGCTTTCTTAGGTATTGGCAAAGGAAAGAACAAGGGCAGGATTACACACAATATTATGAGGCAGGAGCCATTCTGACAAATACAGTAGGACTCCCGTACCCACTGATTCATTATCCACTGATTCCGTTATCCAAGGCTGGCAGAGGAAAAATAAATAAATAATTCAGCAGCAACACTGCAAGCTACTGTCACAAAGCGCAGCTGTAAAGCAAGCTACTGTCTTAAAACAGCAGCCATAAAAAGCCATAAAGCAAGCTACTGTCACAAAGAGCAGCTCTAAAGCAAGCTACTGTTGCAAAACAGCAGCTGTAAAGCAAGTTACTATCACAAAACAGCAGTTTTGGGGACATTTTGGTGCTTTCTCTTATCCACGATTTTCATTATTCACGGGAAGGCTTGGAACCAATCCCCAGCGGATACTGGGGTCCTACTGTAGTGAGGTCCAAAATCATTTAAGACGTTGTGTGTCAGCATTTGAATTCAGTGCAGTATCGAATCAGGAGCCAGTGCACTGCAGCCAGCATTAGGGTAATATACTTGTATCTTTTTGTACCCATTACTACTCTGGCCACAATATTCTGCATTAGAAGGAGACTTCACATTAACTTCGAAGGCAGCCCCACATAGAGAGCACTGCAGTAGTCTAATCTCGAGATTACGAGTGCATAGACCAGCATAGGGAGGGCCCCGTGTTCAAGGTAGGTGCACAACTGTGGTATCCGCCATAGTTGGTAGTGTGCGGAGCAGACAGTAACACCCCCTAGGCATCCATGGTGAACGCCAGGTCCAATAGGACACACAGACTGTGCTCACAGAGGGAGTTTCCCAACCCGCCAACACCCATACTAGTTTTTGCTACTTATTTATGTAAAGTATTTAGTTTGTTTTACATCTTCTTTGCTATATCATATTGATTTATTTGATTTCTATATTTCCCATCTGGCCAAGGGCCACTCAGGGGAGTTTGCAACATATAAACAACAACAATAATCACACAAAAACATAGCTATATTTTTTTAAAGAAATCTACACACCATAAAATAGACAGTACATAAATACATAAGGGCATCTAATAATTAGTGGCTTTAGATCAGACTAAAGGTTAAAAGACAGAAGCCTGCCACAAAAAAGAACTGGTAGCTCGAAGTGGTTGAATAATTAAATATTCAGAGCAAGACTCTAAAAAGATAATCACTAAAAAAGGGATGCTTAAATCTGTGTTGTATTTTCTGTCACATCCATTTTTTCATAATCATAACTTCTTTCCATCCTATTATCCATCCATTTGTAAACATCAGTAAGTTTTTCTGAAAATGCAAACAGAAGTTTCCATCCATCTCGTAGAGTGCAGAGACTCATTGCCTTTGCAAGCAGTCAGATTAAAGGACCATCCCTTAATTAAGGTATAGCAAGTATTTAACCCTGCAACAATAACACTGCAATACAAAACTTGAATGAGAGATGTGGGGAAACTTTTAATAAGTGCTTGCATGAAAGTCATAAATTTCAAAATCACCTTGCAGTGTTTTGTATCCCTTTCTCCTATACTTAATGGTGTGTCAAAGATTAATAGAGAACTGCATTGTTTTGAGTGCAAGCAGCATTAACAAGGTTAATGGCAACAATTCATTGCCAGCTAGATTACATGAATGATCAGAAAAAATGCTGACAGAAGTACCTGAAGAATTTATTCCTCATTTTGTTTTACATTTTGTATGCCTGGGTCCAGAAAATAAATTATATTCTTAAATTTGGAGTGTAGCGGCACTCAGTGTTAATTGACGATCTAGGGAAAATAGATAAGTTATTTCCAGGATAAAACAGCTATGACAAAAGAGCAAATATTGCAATTTATGGGATCGAGGGGGAAGGAAATTATTCATATGATAGTAGTTGTTATACAGTAGAGATTAATGGGGCAAAATTGTCAATAAATAAAGCTTTGATGCAAACAGGAAACTGATAATGCTGGTAGTGATTTAAGAGGAAAATGAATTGATTTAAACAATCAACTTGGGGTTAAAACTGGGAGACAGATGGGTGCTCCAAATGTATTCCATTTAGAGATGGACACGAAATGGAAGAATTCCACTTCATTTCATTTTTCATTTGGGAGGGGGGTTCGTTTCGTACAAAATGATTTTTTCATTTTTCATTCTCCAGCACGCCTGATCGGGGGGGGGGGGGAGTGTGGGGTTTTCATTGCTGAAAAATAAGTTTAAAACCCTGTGGTTCCCCCACGATGTGTCCAAGCAGGTGGGGGAAACTGTGGGGTTTTCAAACCTATTTTTCAACAATGAAGCAAGCACTGGTGGCTAGAGCTTGCTTCACTGCCAAAAAGTAAGTTTAAAACCCTGCAGTTCCCCCTGCAATGTACCCTATTGGGTGGGGGACCAGCGGGGTTTAATTTATTTATTTTTATTCAGGTGGCCAAAAAA